>PVJA010005966.1:0-76072 GCA_004027025.1 Myocastor coypus
CTGGATTAGGTCGGGTTGGGTTGGGTTGGGTTGGGTTGGGTTGAGTTGGGTTGGGTTTTGTGTACCAGGGATCAAACTCAGGACCTTGAGCTTGCAGGCAGGCACTTACGCTGCTCAACTATATTCCAGCCCTATTAAGTATTTATTATCCATGTGTATGAGATAAGACAACCTACTGGGTCCAAGAGCTGCTCACATTCTCACAGGGCTGAGACTGCAGTGACAGACAGTCCCAGAGCCAGGGAGAAGGGCAGGCAGCGATGAAAGAAGAAGCCCACAGAGATGCTGTGGCGTGGAGCAAGGAGAGACGGGGGCAGCGTCTGGGCTGACAGTGCGCTTGGGGCGGAGCCGACCAAGGGGGCAAAGTGGGAATGGACTTACAGGGCTGGAGTTGGTGTGGGAGGATGGCAAGAGCAGGAAGCGTGGTGGCACCAGCTGGAGAGCAGGACAGAGCAGGCCAGGCACCCATGCACGCCGTGACAGGGCACTGACTTCCTGCTGGGGCGTGCTGTCCTTTGGAAATGCCCGCATGAGACTGGCACGCCCAAGTTTCCCAGGGTCACGGTCCAGAGCTGGGAGGTGGAGCTGGAGGTGGAGGAAGCTCGGTTCATTGCAGCAGTGAGGCTGCGAAGCTGTGGGAATCCTGATAGCAGGACTGGGCTGGAGGGGCAGAGTGCAGGGATCCAAAATGGTGCTCATGTGGTCACCCCTCGGCCCGGGCACGGGGTCTATATGGGACCCTGGCAGTGCCCAGCATGCAACAGAGACATGGCTCTGACAGAGGCCAGGAAAGATCGGGGAGTCTGAGGGGAAACCTGGGGCCTGCAGGCCTGGGCTGACCTGGAGACTGTTTCTGTAAGACGTAGCAGATGAGGACGATTTGTACATTTTTTTTAGAAAACAATGACGCAGTAGCAACATATGTGACAGAGACCATCTGGACCTCAAAGCTGGAAATATTTACTGTCTGGCCCTTTACAGGAAAAAAAAACTGTCCATCCCCAATATAGGCTGTCTGTGGTCTTTAAAGGGAAAGAGAAGAAAAAAAAAAAAAGAGGAAGTTTCCTGTACTGATTTGGAATGATCTTCAGTGCACATTGTTAAATGAAGAAGGCAGCCCGCCAGATCTGTCCTAGACTGCAGGGCAGAGTAGCATGTGGTTTTATACCCAAGACAAAGAACAGAAGGAAACGCCTGTAAGCATTTGCTCAGAGGCTACCACAGGAACTGGTCACATTGGCACCTTCAGAACGAGGCCTGGGTCAGGGATGCAGCTCAGCAGCAGCCCATGCCTGGCAAGGGCAAGTTCCAGAGTTCCATTCCCAGTACCAAAAATAAAGAAGAAGAAAAAGGCCAGGGGCCTGAGGATGGGAGGCCGGGGTAAGGCTTGCCCATGTGTACTGCTCTGTGGCTCTGGGGTGTGAGGCAGGTACCAGAATTACGTATGTGAAAAGACTGACAGCAATCAAAAGAATAACGGATTAAATTACAGCAGAAGCTGTATCCTTTCATCAGTGGAGCAGGCTGGAGACAAGCTCTTGAGCTCGGATCCCGGGTGTGCTCCTTTCCAGCTGTGCGACCCCTCTGCTGCTGGCCTCCCCGAAGCCCAGGTGTGCATGGTCACAGCCCCAACCTCATCGGACAGCATGAGGCTCAGCTGCTTGGGGAACAGCCGCGGGTGAGCAGCTCTCCGGAGAGTCGGCTGCGATCAGCATGCTTAATGGCAATCTTTTGACCAACCATCCAGTAGCCCGGATAACAAGGGTCAAGACCAGGTGTGCTGTGAATGGCAGTGGGTGTATTTGAGACCATTTCTGGGCTGGCGCTGAAAAAATGTGGTGATAAACTGGTTGTGGGAAATGTGCCAAAGCAGGAGGCCATCGATGATGCCGAGGCGTCCGCGCTGGGATGAGGGGGTGATGGAAGCTCGGGTTGTGGCCCTGTCATTTTACAAAGAGATGGGAACATTCAGGTCCCCTGAAGCAGTTTCCCAGAAATGACTTGATGCCTTTTGTTTTGTTAGTTTGCTCACTGAGATGTGTTTTTATCCAGCGCCCTGAGGAAGGAGGTGTGCCTCCTGGCTTTATTCACAGAAACACACCACTGGCATTCTCTGGAGGGTTCAGCCTGTCTCCTTAATTAACTGGCTTTTTTATGAACCCTACTTATGAGGAAACTAGCTGTGCACTGACAGCTCATCTCCGTCTCCAAGGTTTCTCCACTGCAGCGAGACCGAAAGTCTTCTCTCACAGAAGAACAGGCCCTGAGCAGAAAGGATTCTGTTCATTTGGGTATCCTGAGGAACCAAGAAGAAATTGGACTTTGGAAACTGCGTAGTGCTAGTGTCCTTCCAAACTGGTCAAAGCAGTGTCGTTGATACCAGGCTGCCACCGAGGATTTACCACCCAGCTTGAATTTTCAACACGGAGAATTTAAGCAAGTGTGAAGGACATCCCTATTGGACACCCTGAACCCAGCGTGGTCTTGCACCCGAGCTCTGCCACTCTCCACCACCGCCGGGTGTTGCCCCCCACCCACCTATGCTGTGAAGCTGCCCCTGGCTGCCCAGACAGTGAGAATCCTTCAGATGCCACTCAGCGGGAGGCTGAAGGAAAGGCGCCTGCCTTGCAGTCTTTGTGATCTGAAGAGCTAACGTGTTAAAACTGAGTCCTGTGTTTTCATGTATCTCAAAACGGCGGGCTGGAGAGATGGTTCAGCAGTCTAAAGTGCTTGCTTAGGCAAGCTTAGGCAACCGCAGGGACTGCAGTTCGATCCCCAGAACCACATGCTGTGCCAGCCCCACGCCCAGGGCAGACTGAGCCAGCCATAAAAACAAAAACAAGAACAAAAAAAAAAAAAAAAAGAAAAGAAAAAAAATGGCTTCTTATGTCTTGTTTCGTTTCACCTCTGAGATTTCTGTTATTAGAAAATTGTCACTGCTGTGGCCAAGAGTCGCACAGATGCTCTGGTGGGCCAACAGATTCTTATAAGAAAATCCCTTGTCTGGATGGATGGACAGACGGACAGATGGTCGGATGGATAGACAGATGGAAGGCAGGCAGAGGGAGAGAGGCAGAGAATAGAGAAAACACAGACCCTTCACTTCCTCATCACGCAGCTCAAGCACCCGCTAAGCCCAGGCTTCCTTGTGGGAACCCAGCTCTGGCCGACTTCTCCCTGCCATCGTCTTCACCTGGCAAGTGAAGTCCCTAGACTTCCCAAGTCATGCTTTCAGGGAGGTTCATGGAGCTTACAAAAATGGCCAAGCCTTACGTGCCTCAGTAAAAGATCACTGGAGAAAAGATAATGGAAGGGACTATGAGTTTTTAATTTTTAATTCCTCAGGCCACGCCTCTTGCTTACCAAATTATGGCTGATTTCACAGTCTTTCGTTCAAAGACTTGGTTAAAGGTGTGACTAAGCACTTGCCGGTACTTTTACCTCTGGGAATTCAAACTCCACTATTTTTTTAGTTCTGCACAAAAAAGAGAATCAAGGTGTCATAACATTATGAGTCTTAGCCACCTGCTTAGAAGTCTCCTTTCTGATAGAATGTTTACTTAAAGTCCACCTACAGGAATAAAACGGCACTTCCTCGCTGGGACTGTGGAATTTTCCCTTTCATCTTACTTAGAAAAGCCTTCTGTTTACTTGTATTACCTAAGAGAAAAAGGAATTCAACTGCCACTGTCACTATATCCAACCAATGTCCGGCACGTATTGGGTGAGTGGACAGATGCAGGAGCAAAAATCACTGTGGTCCCCACGTTCTTAGCTAGTGACCGAAACTTGGAAGCGTACTGCTGGTAATGTCACTGTAATTTACCTAGTCAACTTTCCTTCTCCTAGATGTCTTTGAAGCAACCATTTTCCTGAACATGCTTAAAAGTAAATCAACATTTTTCTGAGCGAGTATTCACTACGGTATGTGACGCTGTTCTAGGATCTATTCGTGGGTTTCCTGTTAGCTGTATAGCCATAGCAGGAACACCAAAAGGAACAGTCTGGAATTCCTTCTTAAGACAGCCTTGTGCCTGGCCTCCTACCTATAAGAAACCATGGGGAAGGTGAGTCCTTGTTCATCTCCAGCTGTGCCTTCGTTGGCCAAGGCATGGACAGGGCATCTCCTGTGGCTGGGAACCTCCCACACCCCACGCCAGAACACACACCTTTTGCCCGTTCCCTCGGAAACCTGATGGGGAAAAGAAACCCAATCCTCAAGGAGGAGGGAGAGAGGGAGGAAGAGACGAGAGGATCCCGCATTGAAAGACGGTGCTGTTCTGTTGGACACATTCTTCCCAGAAGACCTTGGTGGCCTCTGAGCTTTCATGGCTAGAGTTTGAAAACAACCCATCTCCATGTTCAGCTCTTGCTAATGTTAGCCCCAAAAGGGTTTACTGTAGTGAAGGCTTCATCTGTCTTCTGCTAATCCCCCAGATTTCCATTCAGGAAGCAGTGATGCAGGGCTAGCCACGGTTACAGACATCCATCCGGTGACACCCCACATTGAGGGATCTGTGAGCCTCCCAGCCTCCTCTGATCATCCCACAGCCTCTTCGTCCACTGCAGCCCAACTGAGGCTCTGCACTGTGCCCTCAGACACACATGCCAAAGGACACCTGTTTCTCTGCTTAACTTTCTAAAGGACTCGGCATTCTTCACTGCCTTAGTTGGCACCTCACTGCACTGTCGAATGTGTGCCTCAAAGATGTCTCTGAAGGACACTCAGCAAAAGAAAAACCGTTACCACAGCTCCTGCGTCACACCCACGTGGCTGCCCCTTCACCCTGCCCTGCTGCTGTGGGCTCCTGGGATGCTGAGGAAAGGGAAAGAGTGCAGAGTTCCAGGTTCTCTCACCAGCTTCTTTTTTTTTTTTTTTTTTTTTTGTCTTTTTGAGACAGGGTCTCACTGTGCAGTTCGGGCTGGCCTTGAGCTCACTTTTGTAGCCCAGGCTGGTCTCGAACTCACACTGATCCTCCTGCCTCAGCCTCCCGAGTGCTGGGATCTCTCACCAGCTTCTTAAAGAAACGCAGCCACGCACACCACCGAAGAGCAGTGCGGGCTCAAGAAAGCCAAGTGAAATTGCAGCCACTCCATGGCTAGTGTCTGCCCTAACTGGCTTTTTAGAAACAAAGATGACCGTAGTACAGAACAAAGCTCGGGAGCCTGGTGTACAGGACATGAGGCACAGACATACATACCACATGCGCGAGAGAGGCTCGTGGAGTAAGGCAGGGATCTAAACTGCAACCTGGGGGTCCCTGAAGCCTGGCCCCACACTGTGGGCTTCCCTCGGACCTTCCTTAGTGACTACTTCCTCAAGGGCTCCCACCCCTCACCTGGGAGGCTGGTGCCGGGAAGCCAGGAGCTCCCACCCCTCAGGTGGGAGGCTGGTGCCAAGAAGCCAGGATGTTTCCCGTTCCAAAATTCCGGAGCTACTTTCCTTGATGGCCAAAGCTCTGATTCTAACTGGGTGTGGAGGCCAGTAAATGCAGCTCATCCTTTGTGACCTATTTGTATCCACAGGATGAGTGGAACAGCAGATTCTTAGATAGAAAGGCTGCCCCACATGAAAGCATTCCAGGGGACAGAAACCGCCTCGCCGCGCAGCAGGAAGGCTTTTAAAGGTCCTGGTGCCTGGAAGCCATCGAGGTGCTCCAGAGTTTTCGAGTAAATGAATTCTACTTTTGTGAAGCTATTTAAGTGCTAGCGTTTTATTTTTACCCTGCATCATGCAGACCTCCCCTGGGAGAAGAGCCGGTGCTCTAAGTTCTGAGTGGAGACCTAGCAGCCAGGGCCTCACTGCACCGAGGCGAGCTGAGCTCCAGACAGGGCCAGAGGGTCCTCTGGGCCTGCTTCCTATGAACCAGGGCTGTGGTGCCCTGACCAACAAGTCAAACTGAACTTGAAGATGCCCTGCTTTCAGCTCCCTCCTGAGTTTGTATTTTAGTTCTCGGTGGATGAGAGTGCACTGAAGTGAGCTCTACCCTCCCACCAGAATCTCACCCAAGATGGCTCCCAGACCACAATAGGAATGTGAGCTGCTTCCCACGGCACACAGGTGTCTGGCTTCAGAGGCAGTCTCTGGGCTCAAGAGTGCGGCTCCAAGACCTCCACTGGCTAGCCAGCTCTTGTCCTGGGACAAGCTGTCCACACACAGCAGGGGTGTGACATGTGCGTGTAAGCAGGCCGAGTGGGAGCCCTTGTGGTTAGCTGTCTGGGGACAGGCTACTGCCACCCCCCATCTGCTGCCACAGGTAAATAAGGGGGAAACAGGGTGATGGGCTTGAGGACCTCCCAGAAGGTGCTGACACCTGAAATCGCTCTCTTCTGTCTGTGTAGGTGTTCACCAACTTGCTCTAAAGTCCCCAGGGAGCAAAGCAAATGTGGACTAGAAGCTGATTTGCTGTGCTTCTGGGACTTTTCATGTTGGAGTGCTGGGGTGCTGGGGTGCTAGAGTGTGAGCTCCTGGCCTTCACACTGAGCTACAGCCAAGCCTTTATTTTTATTTTGAAATGGGATCTCACACAGTCCGTAACTTTTCCAGCCTTGGCCCAAACTGTCAGCCTCCTGCCTGCGCCTTTCAGAGTGCTGTGGTTGAAGGCATGAGGTTGCTGTAGCACCCCTCAGAGGAAGCCTAACTTGTCCTCATGTGGAGACAGGAGATCTCTCCGGAAGTCCTCATAAAGAGAATGCCAGACCACTTAGACTAGGGCTCCAAGGTGAGCGATGCAAGCCCAGACAGTAGCAGTTGAATCAGTCGGCTTTTCTGTCTGAGCCCCTGGCGGAAGGCCCTCTTCTTGGCAGGCGTCATTAACTCGGGTCCTTGGCACCATCTCTCGCCTCATGACCCAAGCGGGCAGCGCATTCTCCAGCCAGAATGGCTGAGGATGCCCCCTTGCCCTTTACAGACTCACCATGGCATTGTGGATACCCCTGGCTAGATCCTAGCTAGGTGGCCACGCCTCACCACAGAAAAACCTAGAAGAATCAAGTCTTTCCAGGACTGGGTAAAGTGGGAATCCTGGTCACTTGACAGAAGGACTCTGTATTTGTTGGCTGAGCCACCGTCACACAATATCACAGAGCAGGTGGCGTCTGAGCACAGATTGATTTTCTCACCTTCTCAAGGCCAAAAGTCCAAGGCGGGGTGAAGCCAGCTTCCCGGGGCCTTTCTTGTGTGCAGGCAGCGGTGTTCTTGCTGGGTCTTCTCCTTCATGTGGCCTTTCTCTGTGCTGTTGGGACCCTCGGCTTCACTCTGTGTGTCCGAATCTCCACTTATAAGGGCCTGGTCAGACTGGACTGGGACCCACCCTGTGGCCACACTTAGGGTTAATTATCCCGCTAGGACACCATCGCCAACTATAGTCATGCTCTGGAGGACTGGGGTTAGGGCTTCAACAGATGAGCGGAAGGGGGCAGGAAACAACTCGGTGCATGACAGGCAGAAGTAGGCACCTGGGCCGCTCTGCTTGCTGTCCTCTTCCTGCCTACCATGGACCTCTCTGCCCAGCCACCCTGCCCTGGAGCCAACACCGTGGGCCGAACCCTCTCCTAACTATAAGCCAAAGTAAGTCTTCCATCCTAAAAAAAAAAAAAGAGAGAGCGAGAAAGACAGAACAGCTGGGCATATCCTCCACATAACCCAGCATCCCTGTAAGTAGATCAGTAGTCAGCTCTTTAGAGCCATCTATTTTGTTTCCCACTTGAAATCCAAGAACCTAAGAAAGCAGTAGTCCCGGAACTTAGCAGACGGCTTGGCACCTAGAGGTGATCCGTGAAGGCGTATGGGTGGTGACGTGGCGGGCCGGGGAAGCCCAGCCGGGGAGGAAGCGGAACTGCTGAATCTCCACCACCCGCTCCTCCCACCAGGCTGGAAGGATTGACAAGCAGCGCACCACCCTCCACGTGAAAACCTAGAGTCGTGGTTTTCATCTGATTCTCCAAACCAAAGATTACAAGACCCCAAAGCAGTTGTCCCTGGCTTTTTGTATAATTCCAGGGTTGCTGCAGGTACCCAGGTAGGCATTAAACAGCTTTAAAGCCTTATCTCAAAGTCACTTGAATTGTTTTGGCATCCCAGCTGTACAGTTTGGTTTATTTTGTTTTCTACAGACACTCTTCACAAGCTGCAAGAGGTAAGAAAGGGTTGTTGCAAGGTCAAAGCCAACATACTACAACTCTTGGAAAAATTAGAAAACCAGTGTCCGCAGCCTCTTCCTGGGGGCTGAGACAGATGAATGCGTTAGCACCCTAGTCTGCCAAAGGTAAAGCAGGCCTCAGCTTGTAGTAATATTTCTTCTTGTGCATCTCTAACCAGCTTGCAAACTATTCCCATGGAACAGAGCAAGACATGACCTGGCAAGAAGACAGAGACTTTCTCCCAAAGCGTGCCTACGGCCTGAGCCCACCCCAGGGTTCTAGGCTCCTGTGCTCCCCTCAGAGAAGCCCCTACCCCAACCCACAGAGACAGTTTGCATGGCCTAGGCCAGGTCTCTTCTGAGTCCTCTTCTGCCCTAGTAAGAGCTACCTCAAATGCACCTGTGGGAAGCCTCACAAACACTAATTGTTTGCATTGGACGTTGCCTGTAGAGCTTATGCCCCTAAACAGGCAATTAATTTCTGCCATTTGCTGTGGCTCTGCCTGCCTGGCAACTTGGGCAGATGGAGAAAGGAGCTAATCTGTAGGTTATGAACAGAAGGGTTATTGATGAAATGTCACCATCTGTTGGTGTCATTAACATGACATGAGTCATGAGGAGTTACCCTTGTTTTTGTTTTGAGGGTACCCCCCCCAACTCAAAAAAAGGTTAGCTTAGAGATTACAGAAAAGTTGCCAGACTGAGGCTGGCAGAGGGGCTGGGTGAGGGAGACAGAGGCCACCCCGGAAGGAGAGGAGCTGGTGACTCTCAGACCAGCTTGCCAGATCTCCAGGAACACAGGAGGTCTGCTGAGATGAAAGTTCCTCTCCATGTGAGGCGGGGTGCCGCCAGGACGGACGCAGGCCTCAACTCTCCCGTGCCCATTCCTGGCTCCTCTGCAGAGGTGCCAGTGGGGAGTGACTCACTCGAGTCAGAAGATCAGACTGTGCGCGGAAGGCAGCAGTCGTGATTGGTGTGCCTGTCTCCTCCACCCACCCTCGCTGGCCACGACCCGCAGATGATCCTTGCGTTCGCTGACCTAGGGATGCAAGCCAGCCCGGAAGGAACGAACGATTGAATGATTTTCTCTGTCTCTTCTCCTCTGGGGAGGTGGAGATGCCTGCAACAAGGACCGGAGCCACACACACGCACGCACACACGTGCGCATGCATGCACCCCTGCTTCCATCCAGGGGCCCCTGCAGCTGGAGGGAGACAGCGCGGAAGGACTAGCGCTGCCCTGCATTCGCAAAGGGCCCGGGGCCGACACACTCTCTCGCCCTCCAAGTTCTGCTTCCTCAGCAGGCCTCTTAATTTTCATCTCTTACCCATTGCCAAAGACACTCCCGCTCGAAACAGAAGAGCGCGTCGATGGCCACCTTTCTGTTCTGGCCTCAGACCCCTTTCTTAATCTTCATCTTATTTTTAATCCTGGCTCTTCAGTCCTGGAGCGAAGTGCAGAATGAGGGAAGTGTCAACCACTGCAGACCCTTCCGTCCGCCCCTCGGCTTGCCAAATGCATCGCTGCTGTGAGTCGGGCTCCCGTCCAGCCTGACCTTAGTCCCCCTCACACCGTCTGCCCCCTCACCCCCAACTTGGGGTCATGGCTCCCCACGAGGCGCGCGTACAGTGCTGACAGCACCGGGCAGGCACAGGGCCCTCTCCGTGGTCTCGGGAGGAAGCCTTGCCAGCCACATTGCTGTTGGTATTTTTAGATGTGATGCTCTATCCCGCTGCTCAGCTTTCATCCTGAAACAAGGGGGAGGGGAGTGAGCGGCGGGTGGAAGAGCTATTCGGATGTCAGCAGGCGCATCACAGGCTGCGGTTGTCCCGCTGGTCCCAAAGCCACCGGTCTCTTCCGGCCCTGCAGTGGCTGGCTGGTGAATACACGGCTAGCTGTGGGCAGCCAAGGCCGGCTGGAAGGCTCACCCCAAGTCAGGGGCCATGCTCAGGGTCAGCATCTTGCTCCACTTCAGCCAGCGATTTGTCTGGGGATTGAGGAATGTGTTTTTGCATAATGAGCCTTTGGCTGCAAGTAAAATAGGTTAAAATTCAACAAGCTGATAAAGCAGGTTAGAAAAACCCACTCAAAAAAAAAAAAAAAGACCTATGAACTTATTCCTGGGCCAGAGGGAGGAAGTAGAGACCTCCACAGATTATTACAGAATTGCTTCTGCAGTGACTTCTGACTTTCCTGCAAAATAAAAATCAGAGCTCTACAGAAAAAGAAAGAAAAGAAGGCTTCCGTTCTATCGACACCCTCTGTCCAAGAATTCTGAAGCCCCTGGCATAGTCGTCACGGAGGGGAAGGGTGGAGACAGGGCTCCTCTTTGCAGCTCTGCGGGTGCGACTGCTCACAAGTCACGAAAGGCAGCCACAGCCCTGTTGACAAGACTGGCAGGCTGTCGGATGTTCAGAGAGCGAGAAGGAAATTCCTCAGTGCTCACGGCGAGGCCACTCGTCCCGGCTCCTGAGCGGGCAGGCAGGCATCTCTCATGGCCCAAGCAGCACACTGTGGTTCGGCTATGAGGCTAGGAACGGTGCCTACGTGTCCGGGGCCTCCAGGCCATCTCGTGGTCTTTGCTCTGCATGTGTCACTGTCTTCACCGTGGCATTATCTTTGTTCTCTCGTTCGGCAGCAGGCCCCAGAGACAGTTGAGGAGGATGACGACCAGCCCCTCAGCCTGGCCTGGCCATCCAACCCCCGTAAGCAGGTCACGTTCCTGATCGTCTTGCCCATCGTGTTTCCACTGTGGATCACCTTACCCGATGTTCGCAAGACTGTAAGTACAGTATTTTGGAAACAGGTTTCTTGCACAAGTATGGCTCCTGCCGAGTCTGCCCCTGTTTGCCTAAAGGGGAGGGGGCAGGTGACAAGGAAGCCTGGGTGTTCTATGCCTGGAATTTCTGTGGCCACATGATCCTACTGGTGGTCCAGGGTATCAAGCTGCATAACAAATTGCCTGCAGCAACCCTGGATCCTGTAGATAGGAGTCAGGGAGAACACAGTGGACGTGGGTGGCCCCTCAGGCTTGGGGACTTCAGCTGGGCAGTCTTGAAACACTGGAAGTCACTCTTGGCCAGAGCTGTAGCCTTGGAGGGGTCAGAACCTAGGCCAGAGTGACCCGTATGCTGAGCTCGTCTATGGCCACACCTTTTTGTGGCCTCTGTGTGTCACTTGGGCTTCCTCACAGCATGGTGTCCTCCTGACCGTCAGATTCTCACATAAGAGGCCAGGGTTCCAAGGGTCTTCTGGTAGAAAAAAAAAGAAGAGGCTGCACGGTCTTGGTATTCTAGTGTGTGTCAGAGCCACTTCCGCTCTTCTCTACTGGCCAAGCAGCCATGAGTCTACGTGATTAAAGTAGAGAAAGAATTTACCTCGAATACATCATGTCACATAGCACATGACTGTCTTGACAAGTTCCATATCAAATAATTTGCAGCCACATTTTAAGACTACCACAGTGATCATGAGAAGAACAACTAAAGATCTTCATAGGAGGACAAACTCCTTGAATTTCTTTTTGGTATATGTATGGACTATTCTCATAATTGAAAAACCAATGTAAAGAATGCATCTGCGTAGAGACAATGCCTGTGTGTCTTATCTTCTCCATGCTGTCTGTGTCCCTACCGCAGTTGATGCTCTCTGTCCTGACTAGGTGAAGGTGCTGTGGACACAGTACCACCCTAAATGCAGCAGATACATCCTGAATGTAGATTAATCAAGAGAGCGACCCCTTCGGGTGCTGCAGAACTGGGTTCTGGAACCATATATTAGTTCTTATGGAGAAGATGAGAGCTAATGAGAGCAAAGGGAGAAGTAGCTCTGCCTTGCAGGGTGGCACTGCACACACACACACACACACACACACACACACACACACACACACTTACCCAGCAGAAGCAAGTCCTACTTATGTCTGATTCCACACTAGGGTTTTTCAATAAGCTACACTGTAGGATCCCAGGAAATATTGAATGCGTGACTATATCTACTATCGGCATAAGTAGAGAGAAAGTTAGGTACAAAGAAGTTAGCTGACTTACGCCTGCTCACATTGCAGCAGGTGGAGCCGAGGTTCAGTCCTGGGTCCGTGGCTTCTTCCTAGTTCCTGAAACCAAAAGATGAACATCTGAAAAGAAAATCATTTTTAAAGCATTTGGAATTGAATATTATGATAATATTCATCATAGTTTAATCTAAACCTTCAAGAGTCCACAGATGAGTCTACATGCTCATTGGGGGCGGGGAGAAAAGTCACATCCCATTAGCCTGGCCTAAAGATAAATTACTCAGCCAGCTGGAGAGCCATTTAGACATCAGGGAAGGACTTGTGGGGCAGAATTCCCAAAATTAGAGATTTTTCTATAAAGGTTGCCTATAGCTGCTGTAGGTTTCTGTGTCCACCACACAACAGCAGCACAGCTGTTCTGTGCAAAGGCATGGCCTGCTGGAAACCCTACAGTCAAATCTCTCACTCTCTCCCTCGTTCTCTCTGTCGCTTGTTCTTGCTCTCCTGTTCCGCTCTTGCTCTCACTCTTTCACTTTCTCTCAGGCTCTCACTCGCTCTCGCGCTCTCCCTCTCCCTCTCTCTCTCTCTCACTCTCACTCTCACTCTCTCATTCTCTCTCTCTCTCTCTCTGACTCCCTCTCCTCCTCTCTCTCCCCGTCTCTCGCTCTCCCTTGCTCTCTCTCTCCCTCCATCCCCGTATGTTCCACGTCTGTGCTGTTCAGCCCACCGCTTTGGTTTGCCCCAGAGCCGTGTTTTCCCCACACACACAAAAGGCCTGGTGCCACATGGTCCTGGGCAGAGAGAGCTGCCTGGCTGAGAGGAGGTCACACAGGACCACTGAGGCAGTCAGGACAGTGGGAGGAAGGTACCAGTAGCTCAGGGGCCTGGCTCCTCCGCACTGAGTGAGACCCTTAGTGTTCTGGCTGATTCTGCGATGCCCAGGGCCACAAGGTAAGATGGCAGAGCTGCCCGTGGTGCAGTTGTGGGCACCAGCACTGCCCTGTGTTCACCATACAGTTCAGTAGGCATGGCCACTAGGCTTTCCCACATGGCTCCACTGAGAGCCAGCCACAGAATGGACTGGATATTTTGGCTTTTTCTGAGTATACTGTTTGCTATTTCAAGCAAAAATGAGAGCCTCGTGCAGAATGTTTAATTTTAAATTCTTCGTCAGCAAACTAAGAGCATTTTAAGGCTTTGGCCCTCACAAAGATATGAAGACATAGTTTACAGTGTCTTTGATTTTTTTTTTTTTTTCCTGTGAGATTTAGGTTCGAACCCAGCACCTTGCACTTGTCAGGCAGGTGCTTAAGCCACTAAGCTATATCCCTGGCCCTCACAATTTCTATGTTTAAGGATCCTTAAGTTTAGTAGAGGAAACAAAGCATGCCCACATGTAACTACAAGAACAACTACAAATTGTTCTTAAGTGTCAACAAAAGGACCTGGACTTGAACTGAGTCTCCTGGCTACCACATTTTGTCAGTTGACTATTGGTGGCTTTCCCCTAATTTATAAGCCATGCAGCCTCGGAAAAAAGTGCTTCCCAGTCCTGGATCCATTTTCCTCTCTTATGAATAAAGGCTTGGAAGATCCATAGGCTCCCTTCCTGTTATGACACTCTGTGCTCAGTAAGAGGAAAGCTACTGGTGCGGCATTGCAAATCGAAGGTGACCACAGACCCAGCCTCCCCAGGGGAGTCTCAGCTTCTTGCAAAGTGTACCAGTTTGGAAGACAAATCGTATGGGCACCTCCTAGCTAAGTGGCGCACCAAGCGAAGAGCCTTCGCCGCTTGGAGCGAGAACCACTGGGCCTTCCTCGGGCGGCCTGGCTTCACTCGCCTTGAACGTGCACTGGTTGCCCCTGACCTGGACGCCACGCATGTCTTAGCCCACAATTCTGTGAGTTGGAAGTTTGGCTTTGGCTCAGGCTTGGCCCCACAGTTCTGCCGGCACAGTGAGCACAGGGCCGTCTCAGCTCAAACAGCTTTCCTCTGTTCCTCGTGGTCTCTAAGCAGGAGACTCAGGCACAGGGTGGAAGAGTGCCAGGACCAGCGACAACGAAGGCCACAGAGCTCCTGTGGGATGCCTTTGCAGTTTGCGTGCTGCCACCTCTCCACTGCTGGTGATCACAGCAAGTCACTAAGCAGGGCCCAAGTCAAGGCGGGCGGCGGCAGACACTTCACGGGAGGAGCAGCGAGTGGCGCGGCCACTTCAGAAGGCTAGGGCATCTCCAGAAGGCCTCTAGGGAAAGCATCCAGGAAGGCGACAGACAGAGGAGGAAAGTGTTACCTGACGCCGTGGGCCATTGCTTAGGGTCGGGAGGCTCTGTCTGCTCTGTAGAGTTGTAATTGCTCATGCAGATGAACTTGTGAAACCTTAACAATAATTACAGGAGAAACATGACTGTGCGCTTCCAGCTTCCCAGTAAACAGCACTCCCAGTTGTTTTTATTGTGCTTCATTTATATGCAAATTATAGAGTTTATTGGATCTTACATAATTTTAGTTCAGATAATTAGTATGAGCCTCATATTTAATTTCTTAAAATTAATGGCTTTATTTTAAAAGCAGAACTAAAATGCAAGTCTTAATGAGAAACATATCTTCAGTGAAAGTCGAGGCCTATAAAATAAGGGCCCCCAAACTGTCCTCTGTCACGGGCAAGGATGAGTGTTCTTACAACCCAGGAGCGTCTGGAGCCGGGACGGAGCTGAGAACGCACCTAGGGAGCTGCAGCTTCGTGCACTCGCTGCATGTTTATCGTTTGCTGTGAGCCAAGCATGGCTAACCAAGAGCGGGCATGACCCAGAAAGGCTTCCTGCTTGCAGCACAGGCAGCTTCGTGGGCGAGGCCGAGCCGAGACTCCAGGCCAGCTCACTTTCCCCTCCCCAAGCATTGTTTCCACGTCTCTTTAAAGTGTGGATATCATCTAATAATAATTCCACCCTTTATTGGAGTCCTTTTTTGTATGTATTTAGTACAGGGCCTCCAGGGTCTCACTACGTAGATCAGACTCGTAGTGATCCTTCTGTTTTCAGCCTCCCAAGCACTGGGGTTACAGGCACACCCCCCCACACACACACATGCCCAGTCTCAATCGCGGTCTCGGTGCTCCCCAGTGGCGGGACTGGCACAGCAAGCCAGGGACGGAACCCCAGACCCTGCTTCTGCCTAAGCAGGAGCTTTACTCTGCTGAGCTACCAGGTTGGCCCTTTGGAGACCTTCTCATCACTTATTTCCTCATCCCTGGGACAGAATACCCAACACCCACAGCATAAAGGCACTTCTGACAAGAGCATTCGCTGCCAGCTGTCTAAGCGAACCATTCCGTTGGAAACAAACAGACGGCACTGATTTGCTAATTAGCGTAAGGCGCAGCTCAACAGGTGTCCGCGTGAGCCACCACGGCTAACGATAAATTGAGCGCCTGGACCTTGGCTCCCAGGCCAGGGTCTTCTTCCGGTGATATCGGGAGCTAAATAGCCACATAGGTGCCACGTATGGGGCAGTAGTATTGGCAGTGAAACCACGGAGTCCACATAAGGGAAAGGTTCCAGGAAAAGCATGAAAGATCAAATCGCACAGGCTGCTCGCGGGGGAAGCACTTAGCCAAAGTGCTGACGCATGGTGGGCTGAAACTTCCGAGGCTGGCATAATAGGGGAGGTTGGGAAGGCAGATGGCCATACAGCTGGAGCGCGCGGCTCTGTTTCCCTGGTGCTCATGTTATTTTCTGACATTCACAGCACAACCTAGGATTATGACGATGATTATCATTATGTCCATGCCTGGGCACATTTTGGGCTCTACTGGCCCTATTTATCTTTATAAAAGAGCCAGAGTAGCCACACATGCGAGGAGCTCATCTTATGAAGCCAGATAGACCTCGGCTTTGCCCTTTGTCTCTGGTTGAAGATCTGCATACAGAGTAGGTGCACTGCCTTGCCAACCCCTAGCTTACAATGAAAATCCTGAAACCGATAACAAAATTTCATTTTAGTCTTTTATTAGCATAATCCCCAAATTAAAAATTAGGTGCTTTGTGATGCCTGTTTATTGGCAATCAGTTTTTTGATTAAGAAACATGAGCATCCAACGTTGAAGTTTTTCGTCACTACACTGATTTAAATTTAGTTTCTTTATATCTTTAATACCTTGCTTTCTAACTTTGGGGTAGAATGTCCTGTGGTTCAGGGATATTTTCCAGGTGGGATAGAAGGTCAAGCTATTTGATTCTGACTGGAGAGGTCATCTCAAGGAACATGCAAAGGTGAACAGTTAAACACAAGAGATGAGCCATAGTCACCCTGTTACGAAAGGAGCCAACCTGAGGGGTGTGCAGGCTGGGGAGCGGCGCCTCTCCCAGGCCAGGGCACAGGTGCCACGCTCTGCGGTGTGCTCTCTGCTCCCTCCATGAGCGCTCAGACTCACATGTGGCCCCACACAGCGGAGGGGCCTGCATGCCCCTGACAGAGCATGGCCCTAGGGGCTGGGGAGCTTGTGGCACTTAGCATACTGTACAATGGCCTGTGACCAGAGGGAAACCCGGGGAACTCCAGTCAGCAGGAGGCTTTACCTGGCTCTTAGCACAGGCCAGGGGAACTCCAGGTGAGCTGCTCCCAGCTGTAAGACATTTACTTTCAGAAATGAGATTTTAGTCCCCACGTTGAAAAGCTGAGGACTTCTTTCTCCGCTTTCCTGATCCTTGTCTAAAGTATTGGCCTTCCAAGATGGGAAAGGAGTGCAAACCACATCTAAGGGTGCGGTTCAGGAGGCTTCCTGCAGCCTGAAACCTCCACTTACGTAAGCGCCTTGGTCTTCAAGACATCCTAGCTGACACATGGAGTCACGTAAAGAGAGGAGTTACTATTGTGACAAGGAAGAGCTGCCTGATGGTAACGGAAACGTCAGAGACCGCAGCCAGCAGAGGGCGCGCGAGCCCGCTTGGCGCAGAGGACCGAGGTTCATCACTCGCAGGACTGCTGGGGGCGGGTTTCTCCTTGCCTCCTAATGAAGGTCCCGGAGGCCGAGTCAGAAAGTCCTCTCCGTGACTGCCCAGGTCAGCTGCTCAGGCCAGCGCTTCGGGCACCCGAGAGTGCTTTTGTCTGTGCCAAGCCACTTTCACTCCTAACATAGCTGAGTGGGATCATCAAAATAAAAACCAAGTTTCTTTCTCAGTATGGAGAGTTTTGAAGTGACAAGCCCTTGGCAGTAACAGGTGAAAGGCTCTGTGATGGCATTGTGCTGCCAGAGGACAGCGCAAGGGGACCCGAGCTTACCACAAGGGACAGCCACAATTCCAGCCTGGATCCACCTACGGTTGCACCCTGCATTTTGGGTGTCTTTGATTAATATTCCTAGGAAACCTTAACGGTATTCACAGTATAAGCCTGAGACTGTGTACAGCTCAGTGTGCAAAAACGAACTGGATGTTATATGATGTGAAAACAGGAAAGCCAGCATTCCCAGGAGCAGTTGCTGGCCTGTCCCTGTCCTTACCCCGCCTGCAAGTAAGACTAGCCCAGCTGGGCATATCTGCCTCTGTCTGCTCCTCCTACCTGTGGGACCTGTGGGGCCTGTGGGGCCTAAGGGGCCCCAGAGTCCTGGAGACCAGGCATCACACCAAGACTAAACAAGCTGTGGTGGTAGCTTCATCTGTGCGGCTTTGCTGGTAACTCATGGGCCTGTAAGGTCTGTTTCTAAATACTTCCCATTCCTGTCCCACATGATTGATCCCATAGGGTTCCCAGCAGATGGATTCTTAGTACATGGTTTTCAATGGGTTATAAGCAGTAGAATCCGATTCCGGGGGACTTGGGAGCAAACTAAAGAAAAGAGGAGAAAGAGGAAAACTGTAGGGAACAGAACATCAGAGAAGCTGAGAAACCAGTCCTCAGCAAGGGCTGGAGCAGGTGCCCTCTTAGCATGTACTTGCCGGAACTAACAGTGATGTTCTTTAGGAAGCCTCCAGCCCAGGATGCAGCATTACGGTCACTCAGCACTACCAATGTCACATTTCCAGGAGAGAGTTTTATTGCCCTGGACAGTCAGGAACAGGAGCAGCCTTTTGATTGTTAATCCCAGCAAGACACGGGAAGTGCAGGAGAAATAGATGCCGTGGTGGTTTGAGTTTTGACCTGTCAGATCACAGGTGACAGCGCTAACCCTCTGACCTCTCCTGGTTGTCTTTTAGTCATCAAGAAAGTTTTTCCCCATCACGTTCTTCGGCTCCATCACGTGGATCGCGGTATTCTCCTACTTGATGGTCTGGTGGGCACACCAGGTAAGACGTGGGCTTGGTTGCCAAGTGGCTCCTCAGTGTGTTTGCCTCCTGAAACTGTCATGACAATACTGGATAAATGACACATTAGAGAAGAGAGTTTCCCTTGGTCTCCAGGTCTTTGCTTTCTCTCCTTCCCCACAGGCCCACATGATGGGACCAAGCAACCATGGACCCAAACTCCACAACTGTGAACCAAACAGGCCTTCCTTTCTGATAAGTTGATTATCTCAGGGATTATCCCACAGTGATAACCAACATAGTTACGTACATTTTTCTATGTTTTCTTCTGAAAGTGGCATTGAACTACAAATATAGGCGGTTCCTATAAGAACTTATTTTTAAAATGTATTAAGTAGGGCCCTGCAGGATGGCTCAGTGGCCTAAAGCGCCTGCTTGGGAAAGCTTGGGCAGCCTCAGGGACCGCGGTTCGATCCCTGGCGCCACATGCTGTGCCAGCCCTGCCCGTGGGGTGGGCTGAGCCGTCCATGAAAATGAGTGAATAAACAAACAAAGGTTCTGAAACAAAAATAAATAAATAAATAAATAAAATAAATCTTTTTTTTTTTTTTTTTTTTTGTCTTTTTGAGACAGGGTCTCGCTATGCAGTTCAGACTGGCCTTGAGCTCACTTTTGTAGCCCAGGCTGGTCTTGAACTCACACTGATCCTCCTGCCTCAGCCTCCCGAGTGCTGGGATTACAGGTGTGCGCCACCACACCCGGCTTAAAATAAATCTTTAAAAAAATAAAAATAAAAATAAAAAATAAAATGTATTAAGTAAACTGACACTTTCTTAGACAACCACTCAGTCATCATCTTCCCAGTCCTTGACGCTTCCTTCTAAACCAAAAGATAAGCCACTAGGAGAAGGTTTCACTCACGCAGGGCTTGCTGGTGCAAAACTCTTGCATAACTTGTTCAAGAAGAATCGGTGAGAGCCGTGTGAGACAGCCACCTCTGCATGCGGATCAGTTTGTGCATGCAGCAGCTCAGTCTACAGAGCCTACCATAGGTCAGGCCGTCCTCTGCAAATAAAGGATCTCGCCATTACCAAGGCAAGGAGCTGCTTGCCCAGGGCTTGCTTTTTTTTTTTTTTTTTTTAATATACTTGGTTGTCCCAGGGTGTCACTGTGCAGCTTGGACTCATAGTGATCCTCCAGTTTTCAGCCTGCCCAGCGCTGGGATTACAGGCATATGCCACTACGCCTGGACTTAAAGCTACAGGCTTAGTCCTGGGGGCGGGGCTGGTGTGGCACGTGGTGCCAGGACCAAACGACAGTCCCTGCACTTGCCTAAACTTGCCTAAGCAGGTACCTTGGTCCACTTAGCTATCTCACCAGCCCAGGGCTTACTCTCTAACAAGAGCATGGAATCTGTGTGCCTGGTAATCTCATCAGGACACCAGGGGCTAGAGCAGACATTAGCACCAAAATAAAATGCTCTCCTGTGATTTAAGTAAGATATAACGTAGAAATCAAAAAAAAAATGAAAGGTTTAGAAGTGAATGTGTTCCAGTCCCTGATTCCTTTATCATTACGTGCTATTTCAAGAATTCCCAACACCTATAAGTAATCCCCACAAATAAGTAATAAACCTCTGGGCATGATCAAGGAGGCCAATAGAAACCAGAAAGAAAGCCTTATCTGAAAGATTTTCAGATCTACAGTTCATCAACTCCAGAAAAGACATAAAGCTTTTCCAAGCCCCAACAAGGTAAACAACTTACTCAGCAGAATGGAAAGCCCTTTATGTAAGGCAAGGCCAACCCTCCAAGCAGAACCCATCAATCTAATGAAGAAAAACTGAAAAAGAAATATATAACTGCTGCATCTCCCTTAACTTTTCAATAATGGTGTTACTTACAAAGGGCTTTGTGCAAATTACCCATGATCATTCTGTCTGTTGCATATTATTATCCCCACTTTACATGTTAAAAGGCTCAGGTCTTGGTGGCGCATGCCTGTAATCCCAGCACTCGGGAGGCTGAGGCAGGAGGATCAGTGCGAGTTCGAGACCAGCCTGGGCTACAAAAGTGAGTTCAGAGCCAGCCTGAACTGCATAGTGAGACCCTGTCTCGAAAAAGACAAAAAAAAAAAGGCTCAGGTCAAAGATGTTGTACGGGGCATGTTACCGGCAGATCAAGTCCTTAACTACACAGCCAGACTTTGGGCCATGCTCCCTTCTCTGGTTGCAGCTGTTTCAGCAAGAATTTCATCTTATCAGACCTGAACTCTCCCACAATCATGTTTCCTGTGGCAATGGAGAGGCTAGTAGTGTTCAAATGTGGTTCACATGGTGGAAAACATTAAAGAAGTTGGGGACAATGAGACAGTTTTAAGCTTTGGTGGTAAAGCTGAAGAGCAGATCTGTGCCCAGATAGGTGTCACAGTCAGGGCTGGTCCCCAGGTTCAAAGGCCAGTTGATTTTTATAACTTAAGGAGCCCTCTACAGCTTGTTTTGTTTTTAACTTTAAATGATCTATTTAACCCTCAGCTGAACGTTGCTAATGTCTTGGGTCTGAATATCATAAAACGATTAACTTCTCCATGGCAGTGATTGTGGCTTGTCAATCTTTGCCGTCTCAGAATTCTGCAGAGCACAGAGGAGCAACGCACTAACCATGGGCTGCACTGCAGTGTTTGTGTTTTGATGGTTCTGTGACCTCCAGCACCCATGTTTGTCCTGTTGTCATATTTAGGTCGGAGAGACCATCGGCATTAGTGAAGAGATCATGGGTCTGACCATCTTGGCTGCTGGGACCTCCATCCCCGACCTTATTACCAGTGTCATAGTAGCCCGGAAAGGGCTGGGGGACATGGCTGTGTCCAGCTCTGTTGGAAGCAACATTTTTGACATCACTGTAGGGTGAGTAGAGACAAATCTATCAATGTGTGCGCCATCTGTGGCTGTCTTCTGCCTTGCAACTGTAAGGGCCTGGGAGACTAAAATGTAGCAACACCAAAACAAAATGGAGACAGGGAAATCATTCAGTTTACCACTCTAATTTTTATTTTTAAAGAACTTTGGGACAAGGAAATAGCTCAGCAAGTGCAAGGTCTCTAAGTTTGATCTCCAGTACAAAAAAAAAACAAAGATGAAAAGAATTTAAGAATAAGTCATCCCTATACACCAGAAACACATACCTTCATACAGAATATATGTTTTAGAAAACACTTCACAGAAATTTCATTCATCTATCTGCATTCGCCATGTGTTATGAATATCCAACATTCAGGCCAGCCTGAGATGCTCTGGTAGTAGATTTGTGCTACTTTTTCCACATTACAATTAATATCCTGCCCAACTTTGAATGAGATTTGGGTCTTAAGGCAGACAGACAAACACAGGCCCAAAATAAATACTGTTTCCTTCCTTGGAAAACACTGGCAGTGTTGGAGTTACCTATTCCACTGAAGATCTACTAGGTGTTCTGAAAGTTGGAACACGAGCTCTCTACATGACTTACAGTATCTGTAGCAGGCCAGACTGAGAGGGACGGTGTTAACCCCCACTTCACCTAACGTGTCCAAAGTGAGAGGAGCCTGACAGGTGGCCCTGCTTGTCCATCCCCTGAGAAAGCAAGATATGGGCTGTCATCCTAAGCTCCAGAAAGAGCAGGGCTCCTCACAGTTGAGCTTGGAAACCCAGTAAAACGCATCCACTTTATTTTAATGTATTTTAGTGCAGGGTCTACAGGCTCTGCAGCAGTGGTTCTCAACCTGTGGGCCGTGACCCCAGCAGGAGTCGAACGACCAAAACACAGGGGTCTCCAAAGCCACTCCCAATCATAACCGTAGCAACATTACAGTTTTGAAGTAGCTACCAAAATTATTTTTTGGTTTGGGGTCACCGCGACATGAGGAACTGTATTGTGGGGTCACAGCATTAGAAAGGTTGAGAACCACTGGTCTACACAGTCTTACTAGATCGGACTCATAGTGATTCTCCTGTTTTCAGCCTCCCAAATGCTGAGATTATAGGCGTGCGCCATCACACCCAGTCTCAATCGAGCCTTGGGGGATTGAACCTGCCCCTGCACCTGCCTAAGCAGGTGCTTTAGTCCACTGAGCTATCCAGCCAACACCCTCTCACTGAATGTTTTGCATATATATATATATATATATATATATATATATATATATATATGCATATATATGTACAATGTCTACCATATACTCTGTCTCTACACCATTTAAGCCACAACCATCACAGGAAGTATATATTAGCACCTGTGTTTCTCAGATATGGAAACCAAAGGGCACAGAATTCAGGAAACTTGCAAATGAGCAGGAGGTGGGGAGCTGAACAGTCTGGGCCATCAGCTTCATGACCTGAGCACCACCATGTGAGGCCCTGGGTGCCCTCTCTTCCCCTACTAGGCTGCCTTCTGCTGGGGCCCCCCTCACTGAAGAACCCCCTGCTGGTCTACCTAGAAAGCTCTGGCTATCTTTCCATGTCAGCTGCAGCCCTGACTGCCCTGACTCCCTGGGGCTGGCTGGAGACCCTTGTGCCTATGGACTCTGCGGATCATACCATTGCCCGGCCCTGTCTGCCTGCTCCCTTGGGACCCGCCAAGGGCGGGAGCCCCCAAAGTCTAAGGTGTACTGCTTGATAGCGACCTGCAAATGCCTGGGTATGAACAGCATCCGAGAGGGTGCAAGTGAGGAAGGTCTCAAGCAGTGTACATTGTCAGGGGGTATAACGCCCCTCAGGTCTGCTGCCTGAGCCCTTAGAATGCAGATTGGCCCATCACTTGCTAAGTGCACAATGCGTTTTTGCATAATAATCAATGACTTGTTAAAAAAAATGAGGATGAGAAGGGAAAAATGTTCTGAAGTTAAAAAAGTGAAAATCCTGCAAGCTAGGAAAAAAATGAAGATATCCAGTTAGACCTATTGTCATGACCTTGAAGGCTAGCTCCCTGGAGAACTGCGGTATGCTCTGGCGATGGTTCCTAACCTGTACATCTATTCTAGCAACAAATGCAAGCTGAAGGGGCACTCATCCTTAATCCTACTTCCCCAAACATCTTTTATTTTCTCTTTCAAATGTTTCAGTTTTCTTAGTGAATATTCACTGTTTTTTCTAAAACAGGAGTTCTCAACCTGTGGGTCACGACCCCAACAGGGTCAAACGACCAAAACATAGGGGTCACCTAAAGCCATCAGAAAATACATATTTCCAATGGCTTTTTAAACCCATGCTATGCCATGGTGAAATGTTATTTATTGGAATTAGTAACAAATATTTCTCAACATATAATTAAATATTATTTTTGTGATTAATCACTATGTTTAAATTATGCTTGATTTATAGCAATGAGAATACATAATTCAAATCAGGTATTTATATTCCAAATCATAACTGTAACAAAATTACAGTTTTGAAGCAGCCACCAAAATTATTTTCTAGTTTGGGGTCACCGCAACATGAGGAACTGTACTGCAAGGTCACGGCATTAGAAAGGTTGAGAACCACTGCTCCAAGATGACCCTTAGTTTTTCCATGCGCTTTTTCTTTTTCCAGTACTGGAACTGAACCCAGGGCTTCCCACCAAGCTCTACAGCCAGGGCCTTTCTTATTCTGAGGCAGGGCCTTCCTAAGTCACCAAATCCCCAGAATGAGCTCAAACTCCCACCCTCCCACCTCAGCCTCACAGAAGGCTGGGATTATAAGCCTGCGCCACCACACAAGGCTTGATTTCTCTGTCTTCCAGCCAGACTGGTACAATGAGGTACCTATTAGAAAATTATATAAAGCATTTTAAGTGTTTTTGTAGCTCTCAAATTATAGCTTCAAATATTACATTTTTATTGTTTTCAGTCTAGCCATTACCTTTGAACAGACTTTCATTTTCAATTTTCTGCTATTGTAGATATTTCTTTATACACCTTCATTCAGAAAAACTTTCTCCTTTAGTTATTTTACTAGGATTAATTCCTGCAATCAGTATTGATGGATTGTGTATTTTGAAAATGTTAATGATTATTGATATATTTTGCATAGTTCTTTTCAAAAGCTCCTTTCCCAAGAATTTATGATGTGATCCTAATATAGTGGCACCACTACTGATACATCCTGTGTAAAAGCTTCTGTAGCTCTGTGATCATTTTCTTTTTGCTCATCAGATTAATATAATAAAAAATTTGGAAAAATAAATTTAAAATTTGGAGAATATATATAGATATATAGATATAGATCAGTGAAAACCCACCACCCATTTATTTATTTATTTATTTCTATTATGGCTGGCTCAGCCTGCCCTGGGGGTGGTGCTGGTGCAGCACGTGGTGTCGGGGATCGAACCGCAGTCCCTGCGGTTGCCTACACTTGCCTAAGCAGGCACTTTAGGCCACTGAGCCAACTCACCAGCCCTCCATCACTCTTTCAAATATGTGCATATTTTATATCACTGAAATTACATTTTATATAAACTCAAATTTAAAATTACACGCAAGGCACTAGACTTGATCCCCAATCCTGCAATGAAAAATAAAGCCTAAATTTAAATTCATATCACGAACATTTTCCTGTATCACTATACACTTGAGACGTTAAATAGGCATTTAATATGTTACATTGGCTTGCTCACTAATTAACTAGTTTCCTATCAGTGGAAATCATAAGAGATCCCCAACTTCTCAACACTGAAATAAACGTTTTTCAGAATAAAGTTACACATGCAGTACAAATGATTCATTATGTTTGATCACTGACAATAGAATTGATAAAGCATGAAAATGTCATTCCCCTCTGAACTAACTGACATGCCATCAGCCTCAACTTCACCAGAATCGTGTGTGTGTGTGTGTGTGTTCGTATGTGCACACTGTGTTGCATTTCTTCTACTATGACAAATAGCTGACATAATCAATGGAGAAAGGACTTTTCAGCTCATGGTTTCAGGGGTTTCCATCCACAGTCACGTGTCCCTGTTGCTTGGGCCTGTAGTGGCACAGTAGCACATGTGGAAGACCTATCCATGGTGGCCAACAAGCAAAGCCAGAGAGAAGGGGCTAGGGTCCCCATATTGCTGCCAAAGGCGCATGCCCAGTGTCCCAAGACTCACACACTCTCAGCAGCACCACAAGCTGCTGACCAAACTTTCAAATCATGGGCCTGTAGAAGATGCTCAGTACCCCAAGTACACTGTCTGCTTAATAACAGCCGAGTAGTTTTGGGTCATTTGCTTCATAAGACCTGAAAGGATGGAAACTGTGTTCCATGGGACAAGCCCCTGGTGGTGGTTCTCGTCCTTGTGTTACCGTTACTCTTATCACCACCCCAATCCCAGTTTGACTATCCATTGCTAATCCAAGCTCCCAGGACTGCCCCCTCCTGCCCCAATCTGGAATTACACCTGCTCCCTGGGCTTCTGGGAAAGGACGCCCCAACAGCAGTCACTGAGGCCCAGGTCTGCTGGCCAGGCTTTAGTGGCCAAAGCACCTGTACGGATGGCTGTGGGGCTGATACTTCAATAACCTCAGCACCCAAGTGGAAGCCTACAGGTGCCAAGCCTGGGAACCCAGAGATGCACACCTGGGGGTTGTGCCTGGGCACACACTCCAGCAGAGTACACAGGTGTACACACACACTCACTGCTCATGTTTCCGAGAGGTACTTCCTCTCCCACACTCCGGAGGCCAGGTCCCTGCTGCACCTCCTTCACCCATGAGGAAGCCCAGCCCAATCCCATCATCTCTCCCACGCCGAGTTCCCCCATCAGGCCTGATGGGTAGGACCAGCATATTTCCCTGGACCCCCTGGAGATGCCCTGTCACCTGAGGTCCTCAGGAGTTCTCATTCATCTCCAGAGAGACCTAGGTGACTCCCATGGCATGCCTGGCTTTCCCGATGTTTCAGAATAGGAAACAAAAGATGTTAGCAAATATTAGAAGTCCAGTGAAAAGGAAAATGCCAGATACTAAAAGGTATGATAAAGTTTAAAAACATACCACAAATTCGTTAGAAGAAAATTATTTTAATCATAAGACTGCTGACATCTTCTCCAGAATAAACATTACACTGCTCTATCATACCAGTACGGGGTACTTTTACTTGCCTTTAGACTAATTAAATCATTGTTATTCTGTTTCTAAAATAATTTTTTACATTTTCACCACTCATTTCTCTACTTTCTTTCCATTTATCTTCCTCCCTCCTTGTAAATATATGAAGAGAAATCCACCCAAAATGAGAAACCTTGGGGGAGAGTGGGGTGGAGGAGGAGGTAGGGATGCGGGGGAACAGGGGTGCACGTGTGCACCCGCCAGCACGACCTCCGTTAGTCTGTATAATGGATGCGTGCTCCTAGAAAATCACGATCCATGCCTTGAAATCCCCAGGTTCATCTTTTAGTGCCTAGAACACTGTAATCTCCACTAGGAAGAAAACAAAAAATAATTTCAGTTGAAATTACAGAGCTAGCTGCAGCCGTCCTGTCTTGGTGACATTCTGCGCAACAGGACAAATTCTCTGCTTGCCCAACGTGCTCAGGAAGTAGATAAAGGTCTCTAATGTCCATCTGACCGACCTAAGTGGTTTGCAGGAGCCACCATGCCCACAGGGGCCCTCAGGCGCCTAACGTGCTGCCTCCCGTCTCCGCAGGCTGCCGCTGCCCTGGCTGCTGTTCGCCGCCATCCACAGGTTCCAGCCGGTGGCCGTCAGCAGCAACGGCCTCTTCTGCGCCATCGTCCTGCTCTTCATCATGCTGCTCTTCGTCATCCTCTCCATCGCACTCTGCAAGTGGCGGATGAACAAGGTGCTGGGCTTCATCATGTTTGGCCTCTACTTCGCATTCCTGGTGGTCAGTGTGCTCTTGGAGGACCGAATCTTGGTGTGCCCGGTCTCCATCTAGCAGAAAAGCCATAGCTCAGGCCACCAGCACGGACGGCCCCTCCACCTCCGGGCGCTGGGCTCTGACCCTGAGAAGTCGCTGCCCCAGAGCCCGGGGTGCCCAGCACCCCTGGGGGCCTGAAGGAAGGGCACACCCACCCTCGCCCACTCGTGCGGCCTCCTGCAAGACTCCGGGATCCGCCGCGAGGCTCTCTCGCACCCTGACAGGTACTCCTCGTGGTCGGAGGTACAGCCACTGTAAGGACACTAACCGGACAGAGTCCACAGGTACATACAGGAAATATCCATGTTCTAAATATACACACATAAACGCAGTTCCTGCCTGTTCCTGTACTGTCCTCTCCTTCCATCCCTATAGATTAATATATCTGTACACAAAGAAAGATTATATATAAAATGACATATATATATAAGTACAAATGCATCTTTTCAGGGATAGCTCTAGAGTATTTCTGGGACCTATTTGCAAGGGGCATCAGCCTTCAGCCTTCAGTCTGGGCCTTACCTCATAAGTGCAAGAGGGGAGTCATAGTACCAGCAGACAGAGGGGCACTAGCAAGCAGGGAAGCAGTGGCGGGGAGGAGGGCTTAGTAGAGGCTGCAGGCCCAAGTCCTGCATTGAGCCCCCAAAATGTGCCCACCAGCCAAGAAGGGAAGACCATCTGCCCCCCCAGGGGGGCACTGGCTCGACCCCCTCACCAGGTATTTAGGACAGACAGAGGTAAAACCCAGACTGGACTGATGTTAGTTTGGGGGAGGGGGGTGGGTGACCAGTATTGAGTTGTTTGGGTTTTGTTTTTTTTTTTCTTGTATTGCCCCAGCATGCAAGTAGAAAACATGATTGCAAACCAAATTAGTGCTTTTCTAGGACAGCAAAACTATATAAACTGAACCTATACAGTTCCAACACATATTCTATTGTCATCAAAAGGAGGAGGGTGGTTTTAGCTGTGACATCCTGGAAGCTAAGGGCTCACATACTGTCAAACACCTGCCAGAAGAGCCTAGATGTGTGACAGAAACACCATCCGGCAGAGGTGCTCAGCCAGGCCTGCCACCCACTGGCAGTGCAAGGGCGCGCTCCACAGCACGTGGGCCAGGGTGGTCACAAAGGGCTTCAGTGTCTCCGAGTCATTGTTCCCAGTAGATCTGAAGTGGTACTCAGCGCTGCTGGATGGACACAGTTGAGAGGTGTCTGCAAGGACGGTTCACTTGCTGCACCCCAGGAAGGTATCTGAGTGCTAAGGGGGGTGGGGGGGGCTGGTTAGAGCCCAGGCTGCAGCAGTGTCTCCCTGGGACTCTTTCTGCGTTTTAGAGTACTCTGATGCCTGTGCTCCGTACCTCCATTGTACCGGCTCCAAGCCGCTTACCCCAAAGTTGGATTTCTTAATTTTGCTCGGCTTTATGAGGGACCCTCTCATTCAGCACCCTCGAGTTCCGTTTGATACTTTGTATTATTTCTCAGGTCTACTTCAGTGGAAAATAAAACTAGCGGGGTATGGGAACGAGCAACCTAAACTGACGAAAAATATGTAAAACCTTTCAGTTCTCCCAAATGAATGAAGGATAGCCTGCTACTTTGTGCCCACCCTGCATCTAAGTGGGCCCCCGCCACCCATGCACGTGGGGGGCTCAGCTCAGATGCTCAGCCTGCCCTGCCTGCCTGCTCGACTGTGTGAGGAGCACCCCCTTCTTACTATAGGGAGATGGGAGGCAGGGCTAAGGCAGAGCGCCATGGTCACGTGACCGCAGCCCCACCCAGTGCTGCGCACCATGGTCACGTGACCACAGTCCCGCCCAACCCTGAGCGCCATGGTCACGTGGCTATGGCCCCGCCCAAGGCCGCTGTGGCTCCCGTGGCCCCTCGCTCCACCGCAGGGTATACCCATCCTCATTCCTCAGAACGTCCCTGTAGAGGGACCGCTTCCCAGAGAAAGCGAGCAACCGAGTGTCTGTCACTTACAATGCTGGCTCTCAAGGCTCTACAGTGGCACATGGAGTGTCAGGATGCACGGGTGGAGCAGGCCTGTAGCACATTCATCAAGGGCAGCAGCACTTGCTACCAGAGCAGGAGTTTGCACTGTGTTTCACAGCGAGCATGAGAGAGTGAACTTAGTTCTGAGGCGGATTGCTCACGCTGAGTCTTATCTGCAGGGGAGCCCCGACGGCCATCATGTGAGTCCTGGTCCATTGACTAGTTTGTTCTTTAAAAGGGTGAAGTAGCTGACCCTGTGCACTGGAGGTCACCTGTCCTCCTGTCAACAGTGCCAGCCCTGCCCCCTGCCTGCCTGCCCCCTCTGGTTCTTTGAGCTCACACTGCAGAGCCGCGCTTTCCAGCAGGTTGACAGCTCCATGCCATGGAGCGTGCTCCGGGCTGGAGCGCAGAGCTGCTTCCGAGAAGACAGTGGTTCCAAGCCTTTCCCCAGGACTGCTGTGTGATCAGCATGGTCAGAGGAAACACCCCCTGGCCACATGCAGCACAGGCGCCTTCACTGCCTTCCTGGGCTTCCTCTTACCTAGGTGTCTTTGGGTGATGTGTTAGTGTAGAATCGTTCACACGTTTACAAGAAACTCTCCACAGCAAGATTTTCATCTTTAAACTCTTTCCCGCATGCCTGCATAGCTGAGTACAGGATTTGTACAATATCAGTGACATCATCACCCTCCAAGCCAATCACATTCAGAACTCTGAAGCCAAAAACACGAAGTTTGCCAAAGTCAAAGAAAAGGAAAGTCATACACACCAAACACCGGGGTGATTTCTTTCTGGTCTCATTCAGTTGCTTTGTGCTATGCACATACGTGTCCAGAGACGCACCCAGGTACCTGCGAGCCCTCAGCCCCAGAACACACATTCACAGCCTTAAGGAAATGCCCAGCCATATCCCTGCTGCTGCCCCAAGGCAGCGGGCACAGCAGGAAGCACAGGAGGAAGCTGCAGGCCACAGATGCCCTCTTTGCCTCTCTGGACAGTATGCAGCATAACAGCAAAATTTCATTCCCACACCATACTAAAGCTGAAATATGCGAGTGGAGCCCTCGTGGCTTCGCTTACAGCAAACCCAATAAATCCTGCTTGCTGTCACCTCTCCTGTTGGCCAGACAGCCTTAGTACAGGAAAACAACTCGGTTCCAACCAAACTTTCTAAAATAGAACCTTCTAAATTGCATCTGAGAATGCCCACAACATCACCAGCTGCCCTCCTGACCAGCCCCTCGTGAGCTTAAGCACGTGATTGGATGGTGTGGTTCTCACTCCCAGGACGCTGAATCAGGCACGGGCCAATCAGGAAGGCAAAATACATATGCAGGGGTCAAGGGGTGAGGCTGCTTATCATCAGCCTGGCACATGCAACAGAACATCTTAAAAACCTTGTCCGGAAGATTATAAAAAAAGACAGCAACTACTTTGTATTCAGGGGAAATGCATTGTAAGGCTCCTAACAGGTGTCACCTGACAGGGGCCCTTATAGTTGAGTTTATAGGAAAGGCATGAGTGAGTCAGGTGGTTTGGAGCCCTTGCAGCAGAACACAGCTGCCTCACTGATTAGACGCTTGATCGTGTGGGCGTCCGTCCATCCCTGCACAGGCAGGAAGCTGGCACTCCACCTGCGGTCACCCGCATCTCTTAAATGCATTTGTAATTGTGAGATAGGAGAGGCACTAGAAAGCACACACACACACACACACACACACACACACACACACACACACACACCCCCCAGGCCACCGCACCAGAAAGAAGTTGGTCATAGAAAAAGACAATGGGGAGAGCTGCTTGCCAAGCAGAACCGAAGGTGGGATTTGGGTTAAACTAGTGTTCCGTTGTGATGTCCGCAGCTCAGGTAGGCTCTGATGGTCTGCCTTGTGCAAGCAGCTCATAAATTTTCAGTGTGCTTTCTTTCCCATGTTTACACGTACACACACACACACACACAGCTTCCTTGCACCCAGACAGATTGCCACCCCCGTAAGTGACCATGTTGTAGCCTGCAGCACTGCTCGGGACACAGCCAGCAAAGCCGCTCTCAGGCGATCCAGCCCATTCTTGCTCTGCCGCATCTGGCACGCCACCTGGCGCAGTGTGCTTGGGGTTCGCCCTCCAGCCCTGCCCCTCCCACAACACATAGCAGTAAAGCCTTGGCATTAAGAGTGGGCAAAGGGTAGAAACAGAAGAAGGCACTGCACGTACCAGCTTTCCTAAGAAAGTGAGCATCATATTGAAGTGTATCCTTACGTCGTTTAAAATGGTTTTAAACACTCAGACTTTTTAAAACAATTATAAGAGGCCCTGTATAGTCCTAGATTCTATTTGAAATCCCTTCTCTGGGGGCCTTAGGGGAGAAGGTCACCATGTCCCTACCCCCGTCTATGTGAGTTAAGTGTCCTGCCTCTCTGTTTTTGTGCTTCTTTCTTAAACTCATGTCTTCATGTTATTTGAAATATATAGCAACCAAGAAAAGCAATAAAGGAAATACAGCCAGCTCAACTCCATGACTTACTGTGCACCATCGCAATATTGCTTTTATTTCGCTGGGAGTTTCGGGGGCACATGGGCTGTGGCGCTGAGCCACCAGGAGAGCTCGTGGCAGCTGTGTGTGCTTTCCACACAGCCCCAGAGAAGGCGCACACGAGAGCCAGCCCTGCTCTGCACCTGAGCTCTGCAGCGCTCAGTCTGGCTCACGAGTTTTACTGTGGGTTTAGGTGACAGGTGACAGAAGTCAAATGAGTGCACTAAGAGTAGGGGCTGCATGGAGCGCTCTGTCCTCTCAGCCAGGGCCATTTTTACTACATGACCCACAGGCTGGAAAACCTGAAAGAACTGCTTGAAAGTAGCCTAAGCCGCCAGGGGAGTGCCAGGAGGGTTCAGTGGCTGCCACCAAAGATTTGCTTCTATTAAGATCTTGTCCCGTGTATCACCATAATCCAAAGAACATCATCCTCCAGGAAGGGTCCCCACAGAGATGGTCACAGTGTGACCAGGGACCTCATCAAACAGCATCAGTGTCAGAAACGGGTGCTACCAGGTAACTCCACATCCTGCAGTTGAGAGATTTTTGTTTTCTGGGACCAGGAGTCAAACTCAGGACCTTATGCTCGCCAGGCAGGCACTGTGCAACTGAGCTACATCCCCAGGCCTCCAGTGGAAAATTGAGCCTATTCTTTTTTTCTTTTTGGCAAAAATCAGCTGCATATGAGCCCTCTTCACTCCTTACCCCGATAGTTGGAAATCGTGTGACGCCGTAACTCCCTTTATCCAAAGAATTCTTCCATTTGTGTTTTGAAGTCTTTCCTGCCCTTGGTTTCCCCTGGTTCTTCTGAGCTTGGTTCTTCTGAGCTCCCGAGCTCTCCCTTCTCGCCCGCTCGGCTGTGTTCCTAAGTGACCGTACTATGACGGGCGACGGACACGCGCAGGTGTCCCTAGCGGTGCTGAGCCTCAGCCTGGGGCTCCGGGCTGCCCTCGTGTCGCTTGCACGCCCTTTTTGCCCTACCTTTTTCAAGGTCACGCTTTGTGGCCAGCTCCCGTGTGGCTTCACGCTGTGTGGCCCTGCATCTCTCTGCCAGGACCCAGGGGTACAGCCAGGTATCTCTCCGCCAGCGAAGACCCCTGAGGTGTCTGCCGCTGGGCGCCCTCACCTGGCCTTCCTGGTCTCTGTCGACACTGGAAGTCCTAGCTGGCCCAGCTGTCACCCTTCTGCGAGGTTCTCACCACCGGTTTCCCAGGTTGCTTAAGCTCGGCAGGATCAGCAAGCGTTTTCTCCACCCCCACCTCACCAACGTGAGCACTGACAAAGCCAGGCCTCTGCCGCCAGTGTTTTGGGTAAGGACTGCTCCCCGGGAGCACCCCCATGCTGAGCTCTGGACAGGACTCAGCACCACAGGGAGGTAGAGCAGTAGAATTACCATCAGAGGACCAGCCGGGGTTGGTTCTCCAGTGAGAAATGTCAACTCAGGCACAGCACTATCAAAGTCAAGCTCACAGACTTTTCAAGGTCACCACCTCACACTCAAAAAGAACTCAGAATAGGAGAGACTAGATCACTCCAGCGTTCTGGGCTTATGCTCACCCGTACTGCTCTGCCAATAGGAATTAATATTTTCATTTTAAATAGAAGGTCAGACAGGTTGCGTTCCTTCTGATCTCCAGCACTGCAGTGAGTTCGCTTCCCCGTGTGTAGAGTTGCACAGGTGCTGTAAGGATGCTGATCAGGGTCCCAGCCTAGGAAACCCCTCTGCGGCTCGCCCAAGGGAGGAATCTCCTCTCGCAGTCATGTGCACACACTGGGTTGAGCATTTCTTCTAGTGGATCGGTAAGAAACTCAAGACCTGGGAACTAATGGCTCTCTAAAACACTCAGATAACCAAAAGAGAATACTAATTTTTTAAATAGTGTCAGACCAAAAAAAGAGGAAAAATAAAATAAGTCTCTGACTGCCTGAATGAAATCATTTCCAGGGTGAAATTGCACATGTGAATTAGGGTAGATGACTCTTTGCCATTTAATTACATGAGTCTCCAGTGCTCATCAGGAGAAAACTGAAAGACAGCGGATGCCTTTTGGATTTTTTAATTTTTTAATATTGCACTTTATAGCACTTCATAAGAGACAGTTATGTCTTAATTAAAGCCATAAAATACCAATGACACATATATTCGGGACTTCTGAATATAGTAGCTCAATAAGCGACCCATGAGTCATTCCTCGTTTGTATTGTTTGGTGTAAATTGGAGTTTATCTGTTCTATTTTTTATTACCTACAGTTACTGTTCTAGATGATTCTAGCCTAATAGAGTTTAGATGTATACTTTAATACAACTGTTTTAAAAATCAATGAAATTATTCATTTCACAACAGCTTTGTTCATTTTCAAAATAGATTGTTAACCGTTTCCTTTAAACAGCAAGTTCTGATATTACATGGAAAATCCTTCCTTTTTAAAAATTATAGGTTAACTGTTTTACAGGAACATTTGTTGTGCAAAGCAGATTTACCCATATGGAGATGAAATGGGTAATTAACAAACATAGCTGGGAAATTTAAGATGTGTTTGGGTTTTTATATAAATGTAAGTCTAAGAAGTTCCCTTATAAAAATGGCAAAGAGAGATGTAAACTTGTCAATACATGCTTGTAACTAAATTAGTAGCCTTTTGGGGAAGACATGTAAAACAGCAGATTTCATAATGTGTCTGGTAATTTTCTCCCTTTCTTACTAAAATGCACAAGTCCTGGGACTAAAGAGAGAGCTCAGTGGCGCAAGTGCCTGTCTGGCAAGCATAAGGTCCTGAGTTCAATTCCCAGTGGGGGAAAAAATAAATACAGTTCCTGGCCCAGTGCAGTGGACTGTTTGCCTACATACATACATATATACATACATAGTTGTCCATGCAAATAAAATTATAACATTCTACTTTACCATAACTTTTTATATCATTTGAATGAAAGCTAATAACATATTTTTTAAAAACTATACAATACATAAAAAGTAGCTCAGAAATATCTATCCGAGCCAGCTATCAAAATTACCTACATAGAACACACACACACATGGGCAACTCCATGAATTTTATGCTTCAGGACCCAGCTTGCCCTCAGGAAAGAGCGTGGACCCAGAGCCAGTGGCTGGCTTGTGGCCTCCTGAGCCTCTACAGGCACAGACTGTCCAGAAGAGGAAGTTCTATTGGTGTGGGGCGTCTACCAGGCACTGAGCCCCCACCTTGGTTTGACCTCGCATCTGCTTGAGTTTGGGGAAAAAAACAGATGAAACCCACAAGCAAAAGCTCCCATATTCACAATGCAGACTGAAAAAGCATGGGGGAATCCAGTTAAGAGCAGCCAACAGCCCCTCCTGGATTAATGGAGGCGCTGCTAGCACTAAAGGAAAGAGGAAGCCTGTTTCTGTTACTGTCAGGCTTTTATCAACATTGATTCCACGATGAACACTTGCCCTATCACATACAAAGTGAGTTTTAGACAGGTTATGCTAAAAATATCAGAATGCACTCAGAATCCTCCAGGGTCCACTGTGGTCACCCCTCTGTGCCCTAGAACTCACTGCCTGACCTGTCCTGACTCAATACACACCTAAATGCAAGCATCATACTGGATTCCATGAACACATACAGTGATTATGTGTCGATCAAAGGACAAAAGAACCTTCAAACATGTTGATGAATATTTGGGAAAGATGTAAAAATCTCTTAGAATGCCATTTTTGTAAAGGATCTTTTTAAGGAAAGACGTGGCTTCATGCTGATCATTTGCCTCCGTTTTGAAGACCTTAATTCCTACGTTTATCCTGTTACAACTCCAGTGGGTGAGCGCCTGCGCGATTTAGGTCAGCCGTGCGCGTGTTGCTTATGGTTATGGGCGACGTTCGCTGGTGACAAGATCCGCGGCGATCCGGTGTCCGCGTGTGCCCTGTCCGTGTCTGTATATAACTGAAAGTGGATTGATTCATCTGTACATAGGCCCTGTGGAGGGACGCGTGTCCGCCACATGGCTAAAGGCTGTTTCTTCCTGTGCCACTGTACACTTCTTTGTGTTTCTGCTACTGATATCAGCTTATAGAATACCACTTTATGTAGCTAAGTTCCTTCGGTGTGAAAAATAAGAACAATAAAGTTATTGACTCAAAAAAGTGTGGTTTTGGAGAACAGTCCTTTTCTGCAGCTAACCCGGACATTTTAGGTCTCGAGAAACGCACCGCAATGGTACACATTATACTGCAGGGGTCAACAGGACCGGGGTACCAAGGAGCTACTGCTATGCCAAAATCTACTGAGTTCTTACTATTGTAATTAGAGCTTTTAAATGTCTGCAGTAGCCTTATGCCCTAAGAGACCTATCCAAAGCAGTTGAATTTTAAAGAATTAAATATATTGGGCATATATTTAAAGGATTAGCGTCACCTCAGACTTTAAGATCAACATAAAATCTTGTTATCAACATTGTAATTAGAGCTTTTAAATGTCTGCAGTAGCCTTATGCCCTAAGAGACCTATCCAAAGCAGTTGAATTTTAAAGAATTAAATATATTGGGCATATATTTAAAGGATTAGCGTCACCTCAGACTTTAAGATCAACATAAAATCTTGTTACCAACGTAATATTTTATATAAACATAAGGATTCATAATCACTTTTTTCTTTGATTATACTCAACAAACTGAGTTTAAAAAATCAACTTCTAGCTGAGTGTGGTGATGCACGCGTACAATTCCAGCACCCAGGGTGCTGGAGCAGGAAGACAGCTGCCAGTTGGCAGCGTCCTGGGCTGGGCCGCGAGTTCAAGGCTACCCTGCACTCCGTGACAAGACCCTGCCTCAAGAAGTAAACGAGTAAAATTCTATATAATTAATTAAATTCTTTCAGACACTTTTTTAAGGTTTACGTGTTTTACATACCCAATTCTCTAAAACACTCCACATCTGACAAAATTACAAACCTAAAACACAAAATCTTCCTACACACATAAACAACTCCAGTTAGTGTAATCAAAGTTAAGTGAAAAGTAAACTGAACTATAGACATTATAATGCCATTTTAAAGCATAATGCAGACCTACACCTTCAAAATTGGTGTCTAATATAAAATCACATGTGTCCAAATGTCATCGGACGTGTCTGAGGGGTAAAGCATGAGGTCCTGAATTTGATTCCCAGCACCACAAAAAAAAAAAAAGAAACAAAGAAAGAAAAATTGATCAGGTGAACATATAGCAAGCATTCTTTAAAACACCTTAAAGTAAAAATGTGTAGAATATCTCATTGATTGGCCAGGGAGACAGCAACTACCTTCCCTCTCTTCTCGGCCTTCCTTAAACTTATGCTTGCTTTGCTGGGGGTTTTGTTTTTGTTTCTGTTTTTTATTTTTCTTTTAACCTGGTTTTTGTTTTGTTTTGTTCCTTTTCAATGGGCCATTACTCAAATGTGGTCCTTCTTGCCTCCCAAGTTCTGGGATCATAGCTCTGTGTGACAGTGGCAGCAACTCTGGGCCCACATTTCTTAATAAAAGGGCAGTGCTCACCAGGTGCACTGGATTGGGTGAGTTGCTACTCCCATAACAGAAATTTTCAATCTTAGCACTACTGATATTTTACCTCCCAAAATTATTTGTTGACACTCAGTCACTGTGTTTTGTCCATTAGGTACTGGTTTCATCAAAGAAAATAGTTCTCTGGATACTACCAAATGTTCCCTGGGAATAGCTTAGGGGTGGGACAAATTGCTTTCAATTGAAAACCACTACTTTCCTAGCACATACAAGTCAGTCCATTATCTCTGGGCCTTCCTGCCCCCCACACACACACCCTAGACTTTAGCCAATGTGCGCCTCTCAGCTCCTGTTGAAATCTTGTCAAATATCCTATAATAAATTTTTCTGTGTTGTGTGTGTCAGCTTTTGTACTATGGAGACCCAATACCTGACAATCACAACTTAGAGGAGGAAAGATTTAATCCAACTCACAGTTCAGGGGCCCCAGGACGCGGCTGGCAGACTCTAGGGCAGAAGTCATGGAAAGGTGTGGCTGAGCACAGCTGCTTGGTGACTGCGACTGAGAAGCAGAACCACAGCCAGCAGGAAGGGGCAGAGAGGGGCTCTTTATGGGTGTGAGGCCCCGTGCGAGGCATTTTCGATCCAGAGAAGTTGGCATGACAGGACTGTCAGAACCCACCCCTGTCAGCCTCATACTCAACAAATCTTAAACCATATTTAATCTCCAAATAAAGATATAGCAAGCTCATAATTCTGCTACTATAATTATCCCAAGTACAGGAAAGAAGCACGAGATCCGCATCCCCCATAGTCTCAGCACTTACACTGCTTTTCAAAAAGTATAAGTCCAAGTCTCCTTTGAGACACAAGGCAAGCTTGTAGATATATATATATATATATATATATATATATATATATATATATATATAAAGGTTACCTAAGCTCAAGGTAAAGGGCAAACACTGCCATTCCAAAAGTGAGAAAGAGGACAGAAATGAATTAAACCAGAGACTGAAGGCCAGCAGGACAGCCAGTATGTCCTGAGGCTCCATCCTGTATCAAGAGTGCGTGGTCCTCATCCGAGACGCCAGGTGACCTGGGGGTCAGGAAGCCTGCCTTAGACTGAGCATGGCACTACACATCCATAACCCCAGGCAAGCACAGAGCAGTGTAACATAGTGAGATCCTGTCTCTGAAATAAAATCGAAATGTAGCTCAGCGGTAAAGCATTTGCCCAGCATGCATGAGGCCCTGGGCTCCATCCAGCACCACGTGAAAAGTGGCATATGCCCGTCAATAATAACACACTAAGGGAAACTAGTTTTCAGTCTAGGTGTCAGGCTCAGCCAACACATTAAAATTTCCAGGATGTACCAAAGTCTGCAGAATCTCCACGTCTTTGGGAGGTTTTAGTGATCTTCACATACTAATATACTGAAATCCAAAACTGCTGCTTGATCAATCTTGTCTTAGGGCCAGCTTCAACATTAACTGTGTACTATATATTTCAACAGAAAAAAAAATTCCTCATTGAAAACCTCAAGCTGGGCCTGGCAGGATGGCTCAGCAGTCTAAAGTGCCTGCTTAAGGAAGCTTGGGCAGCTGCAGGGACTGCGGTTTGATCCCCAGCACCACATGCTGCTACTGCCCTGCCCTCAGGGCAGGCTGAGCCGGCCATAAAAATAAATAAACAAACAAACAAAAGTTCTGAAACAAAAAATTTTAAAAAATTAAAACCTCGAGCTGGCAAATGGTGGGTAAATTCTATCATTAATTCTCCGTTGTCCATAGCAGACATCAACAATCTATCGCAGCCCTGTTCCCTACTATACTTTCAAAGAGCCGCTATCCACCAGTTATAGCAGCATGCCAGGGAACCCTCTCATTGCCAAGCCCTAGCCCACTGGTGGTGAATCTCTTAGCGCTTTCAATAGCAACCCAGAGCCAGCCATGCCACAGGCTCACCACTCCTGCCCTAGCCTAATTTATACATGAGGAAAATGGAAAGGAGGTGGGCACTTTCATTTTCCTGAGGTCACACAGCTAATGAGTAGAACTTGATGTTTGGGAATAGCACCTGTCACAAGACCAAAATGCATGAGGTACTTCACACAGGGCCGTGGCATTTTACACTCAAATGTGATGCGTGTAGGTTTAAAGATTCAGGATTTGCCCCTCACAAGCTAGAGCATACCAAATGCAGGGCACTGCTCGCCTAGCAGATTTAAGAGTGAGGTCACCAGTTACACTATAGTAAGACAATAATAGCAGTGTCTCATCAGAATTGTGTAGAGAATTTTTTAAGGCTTTTGCTTCTGAGATTTAATAATAGAATTTCCGATATGTAACAACAATTACTCAGGGACCAAAAATGCATAGCTTTGCGGAAATGTATTTACAAAACTGGGGGAACGCTTGCAAGTAGCTCTGCCCGCTGCCTGCAGCTAATGACCCACGGCCTGGAAGCAGATTTGGGTCAGGGAATGGTGTCAATGCTCTGACTCCTCTGCTCCTTTCTGGGAGCTCACTCAAGTCTATTACTGACCACAGCAGTGGTTTCAGAGGACCTCAGAGAAAACAAAAAAGAAGCAGTCTTTTCCCCCATGGAAAATAATACTTTTCATCACCATCGGCCTATTCAGGTATAGTCTCTAGAAGAGGTGGGTGGTGGGGAAAGACCCTCTATGTCCTAAACAATCTCAGATTCCCCTCTATCCCCCAGCTATTGCTTAGAATCTCGCTGTGATGCTTTGCCTGTCCAGCTCAGTGATTTCCAACCAAGAGGTTATCCCTGATGATCAAATCAGAACAAATCTAGAGGCTTTTTTAAACCACCTATGTAAGCCCCCCACCCCGGCCGTTTCCCATGGCCCCTCCAACCTCACCTGTGTGCTCTTTACAGCCAACTCTCTATAAAAGGCAAAGGCACAACCCATGGAGGTGCTGCGTGAGAAAAGGTTCCGAATCCTGTCAGCGAACTCTCGCATCCCTGCAGAAGTTGCGCCTGGGCCTAGAAAGCGTCTGTGCCCTGACGTTTCTCCAGATGGTCAGGAGTGGCCTTCTGCTGATTCTGCTTCATCAACAAGGGTTTAGGACCCGTGATGGGCCTGATACAAGGCTCAGCACAGGCTACAGAGAAGGTTACACTCCAGTCCCTATTTCAAAGACTTTACAGCCTCCAGAAGAAGATAAATAGCTCATAAACACAGGATCCGCAGGCAGACTACCTAAATTTGTACACCTGGCTCTGCTGTTGAGGAGCTGGGTGACCTAGACCCCTCTCTGCCTCACTTTTCCTATCTATAACTTCATGGGAGCAGTTTTCTGTGGCTTAGTATAGTTCATATTTATTTAAAAGACCACGAGAAGAGGGTCTAACTTATAGCAGCCAATGTACTGCTGTTTGATAAATAACTACTGGTAATAGGAGCCTCTACCATCAGACCTGAGTCCAATTATCTTCACCTAGAGTAGGGGTGCAGGGGATGCTTCAGAGATGAAGCCGCCTCTGACTGAAACACCTGCACTGGGATGTCTCAGCGGGGCACCCTTAATCCCAGCACTGTGCAGGCAAATTTTTTCCAGTGTCCCACATGGTAGATCTAGCCACGTCCAGAAAGCCCCACCTATGACTACATGAGGCTTTGAAGGGACGTCTAGACACAAGATATAAAATTCCACCCTTGCCCCTGCAAAGGCTCATGCGCATCCCCTTATGCATAACACATTTGCTCCATTTCTAAGAGTTACCAAAGTCCTAACAGTTGCAATAGTTCTGAAAAGTCCAATCCCCAAGTGTCCTCTGAGACTCAAGGCAAACTTAGCTTTGAGCTCCTGCATAAAGAAAAGTTCCAACATACAATGGCACAAGATAAAACATCACCACTCCAAAAGGCACCAGTTGGAGGAGAGAGGAATGGGGCAAGGCCGGGCATGGTGGTGCACGCCTGTAATCCCAGCACTCGGGAGGCTGAGGCAGGAGGATCGGTGTGAGTTCGAGACCAGCCTGGGCTACGAAAGTGAGCTCATCGCCGGGCGTGGTGGCTCAGCCGGGCGTGGTGGCTCACGCCTGTAATCCCAGCACTCGGGAGGCTGAGGCAGGAGGATTGGTGCGAGTTCGAGACCAGCCTGGGCTACAAAAGTGAGCTCAGGACCAGCCTCAACTGCATAGCAAGACTCTGTCTCAAAAAGGCAAAAAAAAAAAAAAAAAAGAAAGTGAGCTCAAGGACAGCCTGAACTGCATAGTGAGACCCTGCCTCAAAAAAAAAAAGGAATGGGGCAAAAGCAAGCCCAAGACCCAGCAGGGCAAGTGTTAAGTCCCTGGCCCCATGCACAGCATCCAGGCCACCCTATGGCAAGACGCAGACCCCAAAGGGCCTGCTGTCTCCAGCCTGCAGCTCTGCCAGGGCGGTGGCTCCCGCAGCCTTTCTCGACTGCCCTGCTCACTTTCCTCAGATGATCCAGGTCCTTGGCTTTCCCAGCCTTCTGGGGTCTCAGCTGCACCTCTGGCTTCACCCTCACTGCTTCACAAACTGCCCTCTCAAGCACACCGCGCAGCCCCCCAGGCCTCCTTTGGAAAGCTAGGCGGGAGGGGTCCTGACCCCGCAGCTCTGCATTTTGCATACACCTAACAGCAGCACCATGTGGTTGACGCCAGGATCTGCCATCAGCTAGGCAGTAACCCGTCTTCCCCCGCTCTGGGCTGTCAGAGCCCAGTACATAGATGGCCTCGCACTGTGAAACAGTCCTGAGGAACAAATTCTCTGGGCAGCTGCCGCTCTGGAATATGACTCTTTGGGATGCTTTTCTCAAAGCAAAGTCTTCTAGCTTTGAAATTTTAGGGGTCCAAACTATGGAATCCTGCGGGCCCTTGTGATGCCTTCAAGCCATCTTTCCAATTGTTCTTTCTTTTCTGCAATGACATTCTCTGCTCCATTTTTATAGGCTATAACTTTACTGGAGCTTTTTCCGGCCAAACTCAAAATCTTGTAAGTCTTTCTGCTGGACTCTTTGCTCTTGATTCTCAGCTTCAGTCTGGCGAAATGCCCCTGACTTAGCCACTGCCACATGAGAATGCCTTGAAATTTATCGCCTAAGACTGAGTCATCTCTGTCTCAGGCAAAGTCTCTGATCATGAGCAAAATGCAGGCAAATTTTCTGCAAATCATAACACGTGATCTGGAGTCCACGAGCTAATGTAGTCCTTCTTTCCACCAGAAACTTCTGGAATCTTGTCTTTACCAGCGGCGTTTCTATCAGCTTTCTGCTCTTCTGTACTCTGACCGGAATCTCCCAGTAAGTACAGCTTAAAGCGTCCAGGACTGCTTCTTCAGCCAACATCTCCAAACCTTTCCACATCCTTCCCATTCGCCAGCTGCAAAGGCTCCCGAGCCTCGTGGGCAGGTTCAGTCACAGCAATACCCCACTCGCTGTCCAACCTCTATCTTAATCACCTTCCTCATTGCTGAGACAAATACCTGACACCCTAAACCAAGGGTGGACAGGCTTATTGCCGCTCACAGTGTGCGGGCGTTCCAGTGCATCGTTGGCTAGCTCCAAGGCAGGGCAGCGAAGCAGAAGGTAGTCTTCATGGAAGGCAGAAAGCAGCAAAGCAGTGAGGGAAGGAGAGAGAGCAACCACGGCAGCCCACCTTCTGTCCTCATACTGCGCCCGCCCTTAAGGCGGACAGCTCTCCTGCAGGGGGTAGGGCACCTGCAATCCCAGCATCATACAGCCCAAGTCCAGCCACCTCCAAGCGGCTCCAGCTATGCCCACATGCAACAGAAGAGCAAAGCCCCTCGCGTCCTAGGTCCAGCAGATCAACGAACAAAGCAGACGTGGCACTGTATACAGCAGAGCGGTGCTCTGCCATAAACGAGAATAAACTTGTATCATTGTTAGATAAATGGGTGCAGCTTGAGGCTGTAAGCTGAAGTACAGGAAATCAGACACACAAGTGTAAACATCACGGTTTCTCTTGTGCGAGAACCACAAAGGGCAGGGAGCGGGCAGAGCTTGGGAAGAGCACGGGCAAGTGCGAGGGGGCGAGGGAAGGCGCGGGCGAAGAGGAGGAAGGGGAATTAATTCTGGAAGGAAATCAGAGGGAAAGGATGGGAGCCAACCTCTGTACGTGAGGAGGAGAAGACAGGTTCGTGGGAGGGGAGCGGGACCGGAACAAGGAACTGGAGCACGTGACGTCCAGGTGCAAACTCCCTGTGACGAACCTGTCATTGTGCGCGGCAGACGGGAACTCATAAAAAATATTTTAAATGGGAGCAAAGAAAGTTTAGCATGCCTGACTGAGCAGGGGCTGCCGGGAAGCAGCGACAAACACACCGAAAGTGCCGCTGGCTCTTCTCTAAGCCAGAGGACCCCAGGACTCCTGCCACCCAACATTCCTGAGAAGCGTGGCCCAGAGCTCACAGGACAGGGTAAGAAAGCTTTCAACATGCACTGAAAAGAAGCGGCTTGTGTCTGCCTCCAGATACACTGGTGGTGTAGGAGGAAGTGATTGTGGTGTGGAAAGGCCAGACTGCGTGCAGCTAGCTGTGCGGGCTGGGGATGGCTACACGGGGCTTGGCACAACACTCAGGCTCTGCATACCTGGAAAGCTTCCATCATAAACAATTAAAAGCATGGCCCGAGGAAATGCACGGGCACTGCCCCCGTCAAGGCTGGCGGTCCTTCACACTTCAGTGTGAAAGAGCAATTTTGAGAGAGAAAAGACCAGAAAAGCAAAGCCAAGGAGTGAAAGGCCTCTGCAGGGAAGGCCGGGGCAGCACGCCGCAAGCCTCCCTGCAGCCTCCTGCTCACCACCAGCTGCCTGGGGGTTTGCAGCTGGCACAGGACTCGGCCACCAGCCCCTGCACACCCAAGGCCAGGCCTCTGCTCTGCCTCCTGCATGTGCTGCTAGTACCAAGGTCGCCCTGCTGATGGGCTTCTCCCCACAGGGACTGTCCAGGCGACTCCATTACACACACACACACATTTTTGGCCTCTTGGATGGCAGTATTTTTTTCTGGAGTGGGGTTCTGTCTAGGGTCTGACATGTCTCCCCAGGACACGTCATATCCTGTGTCATCTCCTCCAGACCTCGGAGCCATGGGGAGAAAGTGGATTCGAGGCCCCTCGGGCTCCCGCGCCTGCTGCTCAGGGACTCCCAGGACTGCAGGGAGAAGTGGGCCCTGGGGGTCCCAAGTGGGATGCATCAAGGGCCAAGATGGCACACAGCAGCCACGCGCTTGAGAGGAGGAGTGGACAAAACCTGCCTGTGCGAGCTAGAGAGCGACGGCGCACACAAGGAAAGAACACTGAGCCCAGCGGGGATGTGTGCAAGCAGGCCGGGCAGACACACGTTTACGAAAAGAAGAAGAAAGGTTCTCATTGTAATATGACATTAAATCCAAAGGCGCAGGGTGCTCAGACCAGAAGTGAGGCGGGGCTCTCTCCTGCATCTTCAGAGATCAGGAGAGGTGGTTGTTCATCCACCAAAATAGAACCATCTGCCCTCCACCCCGCTCTACCTGAAAGCTTTCTCTCCTCTTGTCCTTTCCTTGTCTTTGCCTCCTGGAATAGAGGCAGGGAAATGCAATCTTCCTGTCACCGCCTTGACATCTGTCACAGCTTGGCAGGAACTAATGTAATGACAAGAGACCGACTCAGATTCTTTCTGAGATGAGGCATTTGGGGACAACCAAGCACCAGAGGATGTGAGTGAGCAGAAGCCCGAAGCAGGAAGCAGCACAAGCTTCCAAGCCAGCCGCCTCCCGGGGTTGCCGAGCCCTGCCAGGTGCCCAGGCTTCAGGCCAACAGCAGGTGCGCCTCGGCCCACACCCCAGGGCCCTCATGGTGCCTTCCAGCCATCAGGGCTGGGCATCAGGGGCTCCTTAATAATGCCTCTCCTGGGTGCAGCTGCCAACAGGAAAGGTAAGGTAAGAGGGAGCCAAGAGCGACCTGGTGACTGTCCACCCCACAAGCTTATGACACAGCCAAGAAGCTCTTGGCAGTGCTGCCCTACAGGCAAAGTCAGTCACAAAGATTGCTCTCCATGCCCAAAAATGTCCTGAAGATAAGGTGCGCCACTTTCCTACCAGGTTCCAGGGAAGAGAAGAAGCAGGCGAGGGGCAGCCTAGGGCCCCGGTTCACACAGAATCATCGGAGAGGGCAGAAATCAAGCTGCCTTCAGTGAAGCCTGACTGCCTGTGGATCTGAGGGGGAAACTGTTCTTTTCAAAAGCTTGTTGTTCAGAAGTTGCCCTAACCCTGTACCTGTGTCATGGCTTTGTAATTACTTTCTAGAGCCCTGTAACCACGAGAGCACTACTGACCATGCAGGATGCCTGACTGCACCCCTGTACAGGCTTTGTACCTGATGGTCACCTGTCTGCCCTGGTAGCCTACGAGCTCAGCCTGCTGGCTGCTCAGAAGAGCTGCCAGGCTGCTCTGTCTCGCCTTTGCACCTCCTACTTGTGCATCGTAGAAAAGCTTGCAAACACCAGAGATTGGGTCCTCCTATTCCGGATATGATCGGAATCAGGGCCCATCAGTGTAAAATAAATCTGCCTCCCAACCCTGGGGGCCGTTCCGGTGTTTCTGTGTGCCATGGCAGGTTCTCTAGTGTCCCCACCCACAGACTGTCAGCCTTGCAGGAACATATGAAAATAGATGCGAATATCCAGAGCGGTTGTGTGACTCTGGAGCACTGTCTGGCACTTAATGGCAATGGCTGCAGCACTGCATGTCCTGCCAGGAAGGGTCGTCCGCTCACCACGCCATCAGCTCCCTGTGAAAAGCACTTCCTGGGCCCTCAGGTGAGCGAGGCGTGCTCGGGGCTGGCTGCTCTGCAGTCACCCAGGCGCAGCATGCTGGCCTTCAGGGACCTTCGGGCCACTTTTCCTGAAATATAGGAATCTGTGGACTTCTCAATCTGTCCAACCACCTCCTCAGAACCCAGCTTTAGGAAGGCTACTGCACAGGTGAGAATTACTATTTCTGGAAATCACGGCAATGCCATGAGGCCGACACACATGCAGACACGGGCACGACAGTTATAGGCCGCTGTTGACCTTGAGAAGGCTCCCCTGCGATCCATAGGAGGCTTGTAGCAACCTCTGTGGAAATTCAGTCGCCCTTGGTACAAGGTAATGAAGCGCCCCCACGCCCCCAAGGCCATGCCCATAGACCTGCCCAGTGCCCTCCGGACAATGTCCTCCTTGCTGATGCTCATGGCCCACCTTCCGTCCCTGGGCATTGGCTGCACAGCACTTGCAAGTTCAGATGCCATAGCAGGCTTCATGCAAGTGCGACTCCAGTGAGGCCCAGCGCTCTGCTTTAACAGGCCGCGCAGGCAACTCGATGTCCATAAGAATTTGAGAACCATTGGCTGATGTTGCACAGCTGTCTAATGTAGCACAGCTGGCCGGTGTAGCACAGCTGTCCGCCTGAAGCATAAGTAAGTACCAAACGGCATTGCCTGGGACATGCCTATTCACTTCAGGCGCCAACCATGGCCATGAGAAGCACCGTGTAGGGCAGGCTGTGAGGAAGGAGAAGGCCCGGTCCTTCCCGTCCTGGGCGTGGATCCAAGCCTTAGCGTCTGAACGCCTTGCCAGTTCCCCTGCTCTGCCACTAAGGGAAAGGTCATCCTCTCTGTGCTTGGCCAGGCCTTTACGCTCAGACTGAGCTCCCAGCAATGCAGCTGACACAAGGATTAGGAAAACTAGGTTGTGTGGCAGGAGGAGCGGGAAAAAGGAGGCCAGCACTGCTCGTACGCTCCTGCCAGGCCCCTCGCGGCAGCCCTCATTTAATCCTCACAGCTACCCTGTCATGCAAGGAGAATTAATCTGCGAACAGATTCAGGAGCTCCCTGAGGAGGGTCGGGCTGAAGCACAAGCTAAAGAAAAGCAAGCTTCCCTAGCCTTCAGCAATCCCTCTGACCACACACACACACACACACACACACACACACAGACACACACACCCCACCCTGTCGCTTTAGCTCTCATTCTGGCTCAGCTAAGATTGGTGATGGTGTGGTGTAGACAGAGGAGTCACCCACAAGACCCATGAGGCCCCGTCTCCGCGAAGGCTGAGCTGTTACCGCCTTCTCTTGCTCCTTCCTTTCCTTCACTTGTCCCCCATGGGTCTCTAAAGACCAACCCCCCCAACCCAGCAAAATGCACGCAGCGAGACTTTCCCCTCCTTCGGGGCTGCTCCTGGGCATCACAAGGCCAGGGTGGGTCGGCGTGAGCCCCAACGCAGGCAACTCGCCTGCTTCCCTGTTGGTGCCTCTGATCTCTCTCAACCCACATTTCTGGCCACCACGAAGGGAGCAGAGATGACAAGCTGGCTGGGTCCTTTCCCTGCAGGCCCAAGAGAGCCCCAAGCTGTGGGAGCCCTGAGACTCTGGTGCTGAGGGAGAGACCCGCTTGGAGAGAAGACGGGCTCCCCTGAAGCTAGGCGATCTCTACCCTGACAGTGTGACGGGACCAAAAGTGGGTTCTGGATGATTCTACAACAGTAGCTCAGCACAGGACCACTCCATAGGGGGAGCCCAACCCACGAGGACAGAGGGAGGATGGCTCACCCTGGGCATGTGCCGAGGGCTCCGGCTCAGGGGAGCCAGGCACAGCTCACACCCGAGGTCAGTGGAGTGCAGGGATGGCCCCCAGCGAAAGGAGCGTCTCCACGTGACTCTCACACAGCTTTGGGGAAGCCTGCTAGGACGACTGTGACCTGCAAGGAGCAGTAGCATAGAGCAGACTCGGGGGGAATCAGGCAAAACTGCACCCTGCTCCAAGTAAAGGAGTAGAGATGGCCTCTGGAAAAGCAGCTCGCAGGAGAGGTGCAGGCGGCCCACAGGGGCTCAGGCAAAACTTACAACCACATTGAGAAGAACAACAGGGCAGCATGGTGCGTTGGACAACAGTACAGGAGGTGGGGACAAAGGTATGAAAACACGGTCTAGCTCTGGGGCACCGGGATGTATAGGTGGGATGCTACAGGGAGGCTGGGGAGAGCGGGAAAGAGAGACAGAGATGGAGACAGAGACAGAGATGGAGAGACAGAGACAGAGTCAGAGAGACAGAGATAGAGATGGAGAGACAGAGACAGAGAATCAGAGAGACAGAGAGAGAAAGACACACAGACAGAGGGACAGACAGAGACAGAGACAGAGAGACAGAGACAGAGAGTCAGAGAGACAGAGAGAGAGAGACACACAGACAGAGGGACAGACAGAGACAGAGAGTCAGAGAGACAGAGAGAGAGAGACACACAGACAGAGGGACAGAGAGACAGAGACAGAGATGGAGAGACAGAGACAGAGTCAGAGAGACAGAGAGAGAGAGAGACACACAGACAGAGGGACAGAGAGACAGAGACAGAGACAGAGATGGAAAGACAGAGACAGAGACAGAGAGTCAGAGAGAGAGAGACACAGACAGAGGGACAGACAGAGACAGAGAGACAGAGACAGAGATAGAGATGGAGAGACAGAGACAGAGAGAGTCAGAGAGACAGAGAGAGAGAGACACACAGACAGAGGGACAGGCAGAGACAGAGATCGAGAGACAAAGCCAGGGACAGAGACAGAGAGTCAGAGACAGAGAGACAAAGCCAGGGACAGAGACAGAGAGTCAGAGAGACAGAGAGAGAGAGACAAAAGGAGAGAGAGAAAGAACAAGAGAGAGACTGTGAGATGGGGTAAGGGTGGTGACATGCCCAGGTAAGGGCTAAAACAAGCAGCACCCAAGCAGCCAGCTGGTCAGTGGCTGGGCTGGGCTGCAGGCACAGGGCCAAGAGACCTGGGCCCAACTGCACCTGCCAAGGTAAAGGGACAACAGAAGGGTCCACTCTTCTGTGCAGAGCGAGTGCAAAGCCCTGCCTGGAGCCTGTGGCTCTGAGCCTAGAGACCGTCGCCGCAGGCTGGGGGCCGCACAGCCGTAAGGCTGGCCCCAGGACCTGGGCCTGCTCAGGGGGAACTCCAGCCTGGCGCTGTCTGAAAGTGTCTGGGGGTGGAAATGGCCCCACTGGAGCCCACCACCTCTGACCGTGTCCTGCAAGGCCTAAGAAGGTTTTACAGGTGAAACCAAACCGCAAGTCTTAGATAATTGGAAAGCGTGTTGTTGGTTTCCACTTTGAGTCGATGCGCTCAGAACGTGTGCTGTGCGTCACACATGCCGGGACCACAGTTCCTGTTAGCTTTCTCTTATCCCTGCTTTCCACTAGTCTAAGAATGCCAAGTTAGGGTCACTCAAAGATCTGTTCACAGTCAGTCACGTTTAAAGTGCAACAATCTGAGGGAAAACAAGGGACACTTTTTTTTTTTTTTTTTTTAATGTGTCTTTTTGAGACAGGGTCTCACTCTGCAGTTCAGGCTGGCCTTGAGCTCACTTTTGTAGCCCAGGCTGGTCTCGAACTCACACCGATCCTCCTGCCTCAGCCTCCCAAGTGCTGGGATTACAGGTGTGAGCCACCACAGCCGGCTAACAAGGGACACTTTAAAACCCAAGTCATTGGGTCAGGGACATAGTTCAGTGGTGCAAGACTTGCCCAGCAAGTGTGAGGTTCTGAGTTCAATTCCTGGTACAAAACAAAATCCAAGTGGTCTAAATTATTTGTTACAAAATCTTTACAGTAAGTAGAATGAAAACAGAATCTAAAAGACTATCAATGTAGAAGATATGCCTTTGATATGAGATGATTCTGTATGGTAAAAGTTTTATCCTACAAAAAGCAATTTTTTTAAATAAAAAGTCTGTAGAGATTATGTATATCAGAAGAAAAAAATATATATCAGCTTATTTAGTGGAGCTCAGATTATTCCTTCTAAAAACAAAACTGCCAGCAAGTGAAATGATCAAATCAGCCTAAAACAAAGACACTTCCGAGAGTGAGGCACCCCAACAGGGCACACAGGGGAGGGCAAGTCAGAACCCAGTCCATGACAATGTATGTTGAAAGATGTAAAAGAAGGGCTGGGCAAATAGCTTGGCAGATGGAAGTACGTGCAAGCAGGCAGGTGCAGGGCTGCGTGCAATCCCCCCACTGCTGTGCCGGCCCACCCCTGGGCCACCCTGAGACGGCAGTTGAGACTGGGCATGGCGGTGCGTGCCTGTAATCCCAGCTCTGGGGAGGCTGTAAACAGGCGGATCACTACAAGTCCGATCTAGTAGTGAGACCCTGAGCACCCTGTAGAACCTTCCCTAAAATCCAAAAAAGGCTAGAGACTAAGTGGGGACTAAAGTTAACCCTAGAGGCTGAAAGGTCTTTAGGAAATAGAAAACAGGAGGATCACTTTACCCAATCTGTGTAGCGAGACCCTGTAGACCCTGTGCTACAGATAGACAGACAGACAGACCAGAGAGAACCACTGACAAATATACAATTGGGCACGTGCATGAAGCTATAACCTGAGGCTGAGAACAAAGCAGACGCCCAGTGGACTCGCACTGCCCCACGAGGGCCATTCTCCTGCTTGGAGGATGAAGTAAGGGCCAAGCCTCAGACTTAGTGGCAGGCAGTGAGCTGCATATTCAGTAGTGACACAACCCTCTGGGCCTCTGTCCAAGGAAAACATGACTACCGTAGAAGCCACTAAAGTCTCAGAAAAGAGTCCATTTTGCCTGCCAGAAAGATGTGTCGTATGGGGCCAAGAGGTCCAGCATGGGTTTCCATATGTTCAAAACTACCCAGTCCCCAATGACTTGGGTTTTAAAGTGTCCCTTGTTAGCCGGCTGTGGTGGCTCAGCCGGGAAGATATCTGCTCCAAAAGCTGCCATCCCAGTTTACCTCTGGTCCACAAGGAGATGTGGCTTTAAGCTTGGCTCAGCCAAGCTTAACCCTTGGCATCCTATAGGCAAAAACTAAAACCAGTACAGAGAAGTCACAAAAGCCAGGAACAGATGAGCTACATGGACTGGCACATAAGATTACTGGGGTCTGGACCAAGGCCCCCACTAGTGTGGGACATGCATAAGCAGCTCAGCAGAGATACAGTGACAGCAGCAGTGGGACAAGTGACCACAGCTCAGCCAAGCACCAGTAATGGTGGTGGGACAGGGCTCACTAGGTCCCCATAGCTGTCCTGGGACCTCAGAAGCCCACACCTGAAGAGCTCGGGTACTCTGCAGAGCACCACAGGGCAGAGGAAACATACGGCAGGACAGAGGGGCTGGTGCACGGGCCAGCGCTGCTATTTGGCAGCACGTGACATGTGACAAACTCTGGTGGCATGCAAGCTATCATCAGAGACGGCTTCGCCTTGCGGCACCCCCGTGGCAACTGGGAACAGGGAATAATGGGGTTGGTTACTGTTACCTAAAGGATTCTGTGTTGTGGGGCACCAGCACGACAGCAGGGATCTGACGCACAGCAGACTCCGGTCCTGCAGAGAATGCTGGGAAGCTCCTAAGAGCAGCAAGAGCTCAGAGACCGCGTGGCCCTGGGCCACTCACAGAGAGAAGCTTCTGCTCCCTGGTGACTTCCAAAGTGGCTCCACCAGCACTTTCCTGCGAGGAATCATAACCACCAGCAGCAGCAGGCAGCCCTGGAGGCACAATGTGACTTCAAATTCTCTCTCTGCACCCTTGGGTGTCCACACTGATAGAAGGCCTTCCCTCTGGGTGTGACCTAAGTCCCAGCCTGGACAGGAAATGGCCCGCCTGGAACATACTGTCCTGCCGAATAGCAATGAGGCTATTGAAAGTTACTAGAATCATATCAGAAAGACTCCAGAGCCAACAACTTGAAAATAATTCTAAAATACCTTCTTAGGTCAGGCTTGTGCAGGACGACTGACCTTCTGATGAAGTAAAACTGACTGCTTAGGGACCTCAGTTACACCTATAACATACTTTCTGTCACTCACCGTAGCACTCATGAGAGTGACATCTAGCACAGCCTAAGTCCTGCTCACACCCAAAGACAGGGTGCTGTACAGAATGTGACCACCCAGGGCTGTGCTCCCTTGCTAATTGATGGGCTGCACCGCGTCCCCCATGTAACCTGAGAGCTTCAGAACACGACCTTATTTGAAGCTGCATCACAGAGGATATAACAGTCAACATAAGAGTGGGTTGGGCCCTGGTCCAATATGACTTGTGACCTTACGATGGGGAAAATTGGCCCATGGACACAGATGGTGCGGGACAGGGAAGGTAGAGGTCAGGGGATGCCCACAGCCCGAGCAGTGCCTCGCCACCAGCAACCACCTGAGTGAGGGAGAGCTTGAGGTGGACTCTCCTGAGGACTGCGGGTCCAACCATTTTGTTAAAGATCATGCCTGTGGCAGTTGTTACAGCAGCCCCAAGAAACACATAGCAACCAAGCTTTGCACCCGAGTGTGCACACTCTGCATAAGACCCTCTGAGTCTGAGCAGATGGCACTCCTGTGATTGCTACATTAAGTGGCCGGAAGCGTTCTGCGCATGTAACTAAGGCCCCTACTCAACTGCTTCTGAGTTCATCAAAGGTCAGTTGTCCTGCCTAGGCCTGGCCAATGAGGTGAGCCCTAGAACAGGCCAGGCCCTTCCCAGGCCCACCGAGAAGGCCAGGCACGCCGAGGACCCAGCACGAGAGTGGTCCCCAGCAACAGCCTTGGTCCCTTGTTGACAGCCAGCGAAATCCAAGATGTGTGGTTCTTCAAGGACAAGGAACTGAGTCCTACCGGTAGCTAGGCTGATCCTGGAAGGGCACAGAGGCCCGGGTGTGGGGGCAGCTGGCTGCACGCCGTGACCTCAGCTGCATGACCCTGCACAGAGAAAGCAGCTCTCTGGCCAGACTTCCCCTGGCAAAAACGGGAGGTGACAGATGGGCCGCGCTCACTGCGCCTGTTGTGCTGCCGCTGAAAACACAGGCACCAAGTTCAAAGGTGGAAGGATGGAGTATTTAAAACAAGCAAAGCCACGAAAGACGACCTAAATCCAACAGTGGGAGTTTTCATTAGAACGTCAGCTATAAGTAGAAAACAAAATGAATATAAGCAAACCATTCAGGAGTCCCCAATGATTCCACTAACAGCGATCAGCTGACAGCTGCAGCGTAAGAGTCCCTCCCAGGCTCCAGGGCACGGCTGGCTCCACGCAGCAGGGGAGCACGGGCTGGCTGCCGCCACCCTGCTGCCTTAGCGGCGGTCCCTGGTACTGAGATGAAGCACCCACACCCAGAGGTAGAGCGGGAGAGTTCGACTCAGTCTGTAGAGGCCGCATCATGGCTGGCTCCGGAGCAGAGAGACACGTAGTAGAGGAGCCACGGCTCATGGTGACAGAAGACAGCAGAGGCTACAAGGGAGAAGGTGCGAGCCTTTCGCCATCCTGATACTGTGTGCAGGCTGTGGCCCCCAGGGTGGGCGTAACATCATTCCCTTAACCGTAGCATTGGACCAGGAATCAGTCAACAAACCCTAGATTCAGAGACCTCCAAAAAGCCCCCTGACTCCCCCAGGACCACACGAGGGGGTGCATATCCAGACACCAAGCAACCATCACAAACCCCACTCTTCCCCACCCAAAAGTATGTAATGACCAAGAACAAAGAAAGCCCCTGCCTCTTAGGCTGAGGCTCAGAGGCCTGGAGCCAGGGGAGCAAAGTGCCTGGGAAATGTCTGCACGACAAAAATAACTTCACAGAAACCAACAGTCCACGTGAAGTGGGAAATACTGGCAGACTGCTCGCTAGCGTTCAGGTCCAAAGGCGGTACTCCTCTCCTTGGGCGTCCATTAAGTGTTCGGCTAGGAGAATTGGCAAGTTGGCTGAGACGTGGAGTCTGGCGAGTGACTCCTAGGCACTTGGGTCCTGGGCAGGCTGGCGACCTCGCTCAACACTTCGGCACCGCGTCTCCCACTCATCCTCTTGGTCACTGTATGAGTCAGGGTTCCGGAGAAACAGGACCAACAGAACGCACACGCTGGGAGAGTCAGTGTGGGGAACCCGGCCTAGAAGGTGCGCCCTGGCGGTCCAAAATCTGCCCCGAGATCCTGCAGGCCGAGTAGACAGAGGGCCCGTGCTGCGGCTCAGTAGGCCAGGAGAGGTGCTACTCCACTGTGAGCCCAGGCCGGGCGATTTCAGCTTGGTCAGGGGAGGCCAGTCTTTTTGTTTTCTCCTTAAACCTTCAGCTGGTCCAATGAGGCCCACGCACATTCCGGAGGGCGGGTGGCTTTACTCAAAGTCTGACATTTCAAACAGCAATTTCAGAAAGAAAGAAAAAGACAAACATTGACTTCATCCACAGACATCCTCACTTCAAAGAAAAGCCCAAAATAAAGCTTACTTTTACATTACAAGTTTGAAAAGTTTATTATTACGTGTTCGCAGTACACAAAGATCCCGCGGCTCCCAAAGCGCTCTACTTCGTTTCCTGCCCCCCGGCCCAACCCCTGTCTCCACCTCTGGGTCCCTTCACATTCGCACAAGATCGGTCTCCTTAAGGCGTCGCTTAATATCAGAGTCTGCGGTCCAGCCAGGCTGGCACCCGCCTGAAGGAAGTTATTTCTCTAATTTGTTCATGAGGAGACCCAATGCAGAAGGAATCAAGTGGCTGGCTGGGGATCAGGCTGCAATCACACCCTGGTCTCTGTGCCCCAGAAAGCTGGTAAGGGCAGGGTGAACCCCTGAATCTAACCTGGAAAGAAATATACATGTTCTGCAAACAAGAGGTGGGTAAACTGGAAAGCAGTGATCTGCTTCCTGGAACTAAAACTTTATTCACAGTCAAAGCAACAAGCTGCAGGACTGCGCTGCAGGCCTTGCGCCCCCTGGCCCGGTGCTGATGGGATTGCGTCACCCCACAGCGGGCGGCAGCGCCCGTGGGACCCAGTCTGTGCATGCATTTCCCTCTCAGGTGACCTCTGGTGGCCGCGGAGGAGAGGATGCGATGGCGTCACACTTCCCTAGGGAGCTGCTGCGGGGTGCGCCGGGGAAGAAAGCAGGGGCTCCCGAGCCGAGGTGCTAGCTCGGCAGGAAGTAGCGGAATCTTCCCTTAGGACACCCAAAGCCGCAGGACTGCGTCTCAGGGCTCCGCCCCGCTCTCCCCGCTCCCCAGATGCGGCCCGGGGGCCTGGGCCCCCGAAGCAGGGGCCTGCGCGAGCTCCACCTCGTCCCCTCGCTCTCTCCCCTCCCCACCCCTTCCCCCCTCCCCACCCAAGCCCTCTCCTCCTCCCGCCCAGGTCTGGCCCCTTCTGTTCCCTGCCCGGGCCTCTCGGTGGGCTGCATGACTGTTGGCGACACCTAGTGGTCAAAGCCGTGGCAGCAGCCGGAAGCTTTCTCTCCGACAGACCTGACCTAGGCCCCACTGCCCCACCCTGGACACCCCGGGGGTGAGAGCACCCTGGGGGAGATCTTGTGGGCGAGAGCAGAAAAAGAGGCAGATAAGGGCTCAGGTCCACGTATCCTAAAATGGTCCTCACATGTAAAAGACTGTGTCCTCATCCGTGGCTCTGAGCTGTGCCCAGGACGCCTATGACGAAAAGCAGAGGTGCTTTCCCTGATGTCCCCTGCCCATTACCAAAAGGCCAGGTGGAGACTCTGGGCCAGACCTTGTCTGTGGCCCCTGGGCATTGCAGATCCAGTTCTTCAGTGGCACCAGCCACGTTTCAAGCACTCCATAGCCACCATGACAGCGGCGGGGCAGCCTGCAGGATGCTGCCACCACCTGTGGCCATTGGGACGGGAATCTGTGCTGCCCCAGCCAGGAATGCGCCGCCTGGCATCTAGGCGTGCTATGGTGGAAGAGGCCCGAACCTGGACGGCTGGTCCACCGTGCTGTGCTCCGCCTACAGGATGCACAGGCCCACGGACAAGGGGCCACGCAAACCCGTCTGGAGTGCGCTCCTCCTCTCCAGGGCACAGGCTGCGTGGCCCGCGTGTTTCAAGCTGTGTCTGGCATCACAGCCGAGAGGCACCCTTTTGCTTCTTGCATTCTCTTTCTGAGAAATCATTCTTTCATCAAACCTATGACCAAAAAAAGAGCCGCTTAATGAAAAAGTTTGGGACTTTGATGGGGTAAGGGAGCTGCCCTCCTGTGGGACAGCGTGGCCCGAGTTTAAGGCAGGAAGAAAGTCCTGCGCCAGGGACCAGAGGCTGGCTGCCAAGGTCTACTTACTTCTGGAGTCTCCAAGTGGCACTTTGTACAACGCAGTATTCTAACATTTGGTGTTCAGGTTGTGGGACAGGGGTTACTAGACATTGAAGTCAGGACCTCCTGCTTGCCAGGCGGGTGCTGTGCCCCTGGGCTGTACTCCTGGCCTGTTCTGACCTTTGGGACACAGCTGTAAACCCCACGAAGACCGTGGGTCACTGCACCTACATGGAAGGGTGGAACTCATGTGTAAATAGCCATGTCACAGGCCACAGTGGGCCCAGGCAGCTGTAAGGACGCCGCCAGCCACCCTGCTTTGGACACCATTACCTCACACTCTTCCATACCAAGCCTTGTGCTCCTGCTCTTGATACATTCCCCGAGACCCCGAAGCAGCCACAGGTCTCAGATATCAGTTCTATCGGCAGAAGCGAAGCAGGCTGCTCTGGTCCACACCGCTGCAGTGGGACCAAGCCAGGCCCCAACCCCAGGGTACAAAGCACAGGCTGTCAAAGGCCTGTGGCCCAAATCTTCGGAAAAACCTACAACCCCTCCACATGGACAAACACAGATGCAGGGAAACAGGTCCCGTGGCAGGAAACAGAATTTGCCAGGTATATAAACCTCACCTGGGGATACAGCCACAGGCCGCAGGTTTCCTGGCCAGGGAACAAAGTGGCCAGACCACGAGGACGGGAGTCCTCAGAAAGGACAACAGGGAGCTCTACTGACAGCTTCCCTCTGCTCGGGACAGGTCTGCAGGTGGGGACACAAAAAGCACGCCTTGGCCTCTAAGCACGGAGGCCCCGTGTCAGCCCCTGCAAAGCCCACACGTTCGCTTTTGTTTTTCCACACAGTGGGTCCACGGGTGCAAACCTCACTCCGGCAAGCAGCAGGGCCCACGTGTTCAAGTCTCACTCCCTCTGTGCTCTGCAGCCAGTCTGCCACATCTGGTGGTGGTTGGCTGACAATCCCGTGGGAGACAGGAAACGCAGGAGGGTTCGACTGGGAATGTCTCGGGAAGAGCTGGGCAGCATCTGGACGTGGGGGTGAGGCGGGAGTGTCTGGGTCAGCCCACACGGCTCCTGTTCGCGCTTCTCCCCCGCTGCCCGGGCTCAGTAGGACTCAGCAACCTATTCGTGGCTCTGAGAGTGGCGCCCGCTGGCCAGTGAGGATGGTCTGCCTGCTCCGAATCCTGCGCACGTGGTCACTGGCACTCCATGCCCTCCGCACCCCAAGGCCCTTCCCTGAAAGGTCCCCCTGGGCCTCGACAGAGATGGGACTGGGCGTGTGTGAGAGCGCTGGCAGGAATCTCTGGGTGCCCAGGCCAGAGCAATGCCTGTCCAGGGCACAGCGAGGGCTCGGAAGACCAAGGTGTGAGCGGGGCCAGGTGACAGGATATCTGCTGTCGTAAGGAGGAGAGAATCAGCAAATAAACATGCAGCGCTCCTGCCGGGTGTGATGGTGCATGCCTGTAGTCCTAACGCTGGGGAGGCTGATGCAAGACGATCGCGACGAATGCAAAGTCAGCCTGGGCTACATAGTGAGGCTCTGCCTCAAAAAAAAAAAGGAAAGAAAAGGCTATGCTCCTGTCTCAGCTGGCCAGGCTGAGAGTACAGCCGTGTGCTGCCATGCCCAGCAACAACCAGCATTTAAAAAGAAAATGGGGATCAACTTGCAATCCACACTACATTCAAAGGACGAACTTCTTTACCAAAGGTTCTCACTACTGAACAAGGCTGGGAATGTCACTTGCCCAGCAGGAGGAAGGCCCTGGGCCCCCTCCTCAGCCCAGTGAGAAGGGGGAGAAGAAGGGGGCACAGAGGAACAGAGGCAACAAGAAGAGACAGCGACCTAATCTGTACCCGCAGGACGCGCGTGCACCACGGTACCCTGTTCTCACAGAACCTTGTGAATGGCACTGGTACCAACTCCAGTGACAAGCAGCGGCCAGTGCTCTCTTCACGATTGACAGCCAAGCCTGTCATGCGTAGCTTACAAACAATGAGCTAATGTTTGGGTCCCCATTGCTCAGGCCTTCACAGAGTCCCCCCAGTGGCTTGGGGACTGGAGCCAGCTGGCATCTTCAGTCCTATAGCACCTGCAAAGTGGAACCTCACAGGTTCCTGATGCTTTTGACAATGCCTGCTGACTCCGGCTGGTGGGGTGTCACAGACAGGCTGCACAAGAGACACCCCTGGGGTTACCTGCTCACCCCTGCCAGGCTTCTCTCCACCATAGGCAGAGGCACAGGCAGGGGGCTCCGGAACCGGGGTATGAGGGGCTGGCCACCCTCTGACCCAGAGTACACCCAAACATGTCTCCTGGCTGGGCCTCAAGAGCTACTATCTCTTGCCATAGGATAGACTCTAGAGATTCAGTCAGTTCTGAGTTTTTTCAAACTATGCTCCTTAGAAAGTCTGGGTGTTGAGCCCAGGGCACTATGGAGGTAAACGCAAAAGCACTGGACAGATGCGCAGTTCCACCAAGATCTGATTTATGCATTAGCTCCCATCCGGAGGTCTGTACAAGGCTAGTCTGCACTACAGGAAGTAGGCTGGAGGCTGAAAGGGAGGGATTGAAGCTGTGACCCCCCAAGGTCCCTACTCTGGCCTCTTTCTCCACTGTCTGCACCAGCCCCACCATGCCCCGTGCTCCTCTACACAAGATGGTCAGCTACGGCAGGACAGGGCCTAGGGCGGAGTCAGGGCCATCACCCTTACAAACCCAGGATTAAGGTTTCACCCAAGCCGTGTAGAGATCCCAGGAGAGAGCACAGTAGAATAAGCACCTGCTGGCAAATGCATGGTCCTGAGTTCAATCCCTGGTACTGCAAAAAGAAAGAAAGAAAGGAAGGAAGGAAGGAAGGAAGGAAGAAAGAAAGAAAGAAAGAAAGAAAGAAAGAAAGAAAGAAAGAAAGAAAGAAAGAAAGAAAGGAAGGAAGGAAGAAAGAAAGAAAGAGAGAGAGAAAGAGTGATCTCCAAGCCATGTAGATTACCAAGCTCAGCAAAGTAAGAGCAAGCCCGGGGAGACACCAACGTAGCCGACCCCTCCCACTTCTGCTGTCCTTACTAAGAGCACCACAGGGCTCCTGACTAGCCAAGCACTGCCACACAGCCTGGGCTCTTTCGCCTGATTCAGAAGGAAACCATGAATTGGCCAAGCAACTTTGCTAGCCGTCCTGATGTCCCCATGTGACACCGGATAATGCTGAGTGCCAACTGTTGACGCATCAGCTGCCGGTCACTGCCATGTGGGCCATCTCTGTCCGATGCCATCGTGTGCTGGGCACCAGCAGCTAGTTCTACCAGGCACTAGTTTCTGCTGTGATTCTTCCCCAGTTGCTGTGTTGGTCCCTGGACTGGTGTTAAAGCTCTGTGTGTCTGTCTTTCTTTGCAAAGGACCCCTGGCCCTGGGTGGAGGGGCAGGAACCCAGCAGGACATGTGAGGGCCCTGCTGGTCTGAAAGGGCGTTGCACCGGCTTGCAGGCTGTTTCAGTGAGGGTGAGATCAGGGACCCTTCTGGAAGGCTTGCCGTGCTTGCAGGTATGCAGATGAGGACCCAGCCCCGTGCCTTCCGGCTCTTAGCCACTGCAGCCCCCTATTCTCACAGTGCAAGGGTGCTGTGGGCAGTGTGGGAGTACAGGAGGGCCCCGCATTGTGTCGCCGAGCTCATGTAGGAATGCAGCATGCCTCAGCAGCCAGGAAGACGCTGATAGATGGCCAGGCACCAGCGAAACTGTCCCCATCACTAGGGTACAGAGGGCAGCAAAGGGAGTCACAGCCCTCCGGGGACAGGAAAAAGCTGAGCCTGGCACTTCTCCCACTCTGGGCACAGCCGCCACACACTCTGCTTCTGTGTAGTTACAGCACGAATGGTCCACAGGCAAATTCCGCAGGCCAGGTCCAGCTCTTGGGGGAGGGGAGCAGCCAGGAAGGGCGGGCAGCTGCAGCCCTGACCCCATGAAGGCCGGTGCTTAAGTGGGATGACAGGCAGTAAGTAAACAGCCCTTCCCTAGGGCCAGGTGGGTTTCCAGGAATTTTAAAATGCTGAGTAGGGGGCTGGGGAGATAGCTCCGTGGCAGAAGTGCCTGCCTGACATGTGCAAGGTCATGAGTTTGAACCCCGGTCCCGCAAAAAAAAAATAAAATAAAATAAAATAAAATGCTGAGTAGCTGGTTTTCCTTTAAACGCTGCATTAGAAAGCCTGAGTCCTAATTGGTCACTTTCAACCCACCCAGCGCTGCGATGAGTAACTCTGAATAGTAAAGATTCCTGTGCTCTGCTCATCCCCAAAGGCCCTGCACAGAGCCCACTCTGGGGCCCCTTTCAGGACCCCTCTCAGGAGCTTGCTCTCTTAACAGTCACCTCTGTCCACAGTTTGTTCTTCCACGTCTGACCCCTCTGCCTGGTGCAGACAGCCATGCTGTGAAGCCTGGCTGGCAGTCCAGCTCCAGGTTGACCAATCAAATGCCTAGCAGCACGCTCACATCCTGACTGCTGCGACCTGCCAATGGCCATAGGGTAGGATGTTCTGCCAGCTGTGGGGGTCAGAAAACCCAGAACAACAGCTGCTTAAGGCAAACCCAGTCCTCCAGCCACCCCAAAAGCGCAGTGCATGTCCTGGGGGGGGTGGGGGCACAGCATGGCAGCCCAGCCCCACAAGCCGCACCTAAACCCCAAGAAGCAAACAGATGAAATAGACAGGATGGTGACAATACAACAACTAAGCGGAGACACTGCCATTGCAGGGGGAAGCCCCCTGAAGCCGTCCATGCCGCTGCTCTGTCTTCTCTACCCTTTGCCTTCCTCAGAACTGGCTGCTTTAAAAGCCAATATGAAAACGCCAGCTTTATTCCAGGTAGCCAACTTCACAACCAAACACTGGCGCCTCTGTCTTGAAGGAAGAAAGGCAGGTGGCTAGCACGCTCTGCCACCCAGCAGTCAGGTCACCGATGGTCGTCACAAAGTACTTTCTCTCATCGTCTCTGCAGATGAGGAAGCCGAAGCCTCTCCCTCAGAAGCCCCGGCCTACACCTGCGGGCCACGCGGCCCGGACCACATCCCCACCACCCCCCGTGGAGCTGCGCACACTTCCCAGCCTCAGAAATGAGCAATGGGCAACATTTATTCATGTTTCTCAAAAGAGCCACTGGGTGTCGGGACAGTGACTGTGCAACCACACGTGCTGCACACGGGCGCGTCCCCCAGGGACTTGCCTTCCAACAGGCTCAGAAGGAGGCCGCCAGCGGCACAGGAAAAGCCCTGCTTGCGGGCAGGCACCTGCTCTGGTTTCTTCTGGAAGCAGGAAGTCATGCTGCAGACCTGGCCTCAGAGTTCCTGCTGTGACTTGGGGGCTGGCACCGGGCTAGAGGTCCTCTCAGTCCAGCTCTGAGGTTTTGGTGCAGGACAGAGGCTGTGGGAGCCCTGCCCGGGCCCCCAGCACCAGGCCAGCTATGACTTTCTCCTGAGCTCAGAGCGTGTACCCCACGGCCACCAGAAGACTCTGAGGTAGCAGGCTCCCCCCCAGGGCCAGCATGCCGAGTCCCCTCCCTCATGCCCTGGGCCAGAGCTTAGGCACCCTGAGGAGGACCCGGAATCTTCCAGTCTCAGTGGGGGGCATCTCAGCATTTATGCAAGACACAGTTCAAGTCCCTGGGAGGGACTTGAGGCTTAAGTCCTAACCACAGTAGAAAAGGACGGCTGCGGTTGTCCTGGGCCTGGCCAGAGAGACTGTGAAGCCAGTGGTTCTCTGCCAGGGTCATCTTCGACCTCCCCAGGGGGCATGTTCCATGTGAGCATTTGAGACACCGTCCAGCCACACTATGCCTGGCTCAGACAGGTGTCACGGAACAGCTCGACGGGGGCCACGGGGGCGAGCAGGAGGAAGCCCTGGGCGTCCCCGTGTATGTGTGCATGTGTGCGCGTGCATGGGTGCATGTGTGTGCAGGTACATGGGGGAGAGGCTTGACAGCAAGTCCAGGACACCAAGTCCACACTGGTGGCTGAGGCTGGAAGATTCCATGTCCTCCCCGGGGTGCCCAAGCTCTGGTCCAGGGCATGAGGGAGGTGACTCAGCATGCTGGTCCTGAGGGGGAGCCTGGCACCTCAGTGTCTTCCAGTGGCCCCAGGGCACAAACCTGGGGCCTCCATGTCTTCTAGTGGCCCCGGAGTACACACTCTGAGCTCAGGAGAAAGGCGCAGCTGCCCTGCCGGGGGCAGATCCCACCTTCTTGGCAGACGCAGGAGCATTTTACACAACAGCTGATGGCCCGCAAGCTTCTCTCTCAAACTCACACTCACCCCAACCTCACAACGTGACTGTTTTTGGAAACAGTTCTTGTAGATAAACTCGTTAAAATGAGGCCGTACTTCATTTTTGCACCCTTAAATCTGCTGACTGGGCTCTTCACACGATACAGGGAAAGGAGAGCTGGGGAGGGCAGAGAGACGCAGGGAGGAGGCGACACGGGGGGAGGGAGCCAGGTGGGCAGCCCCAGGGGCACCGAGAGAGGTGCCGAGCCCCTTGGAGCTGCAGAGGTGCAAGCCCTGTGGATGCCTCGTCGAGGACTTCTAGGGCCCTGAACAGCGACGAGCAGAGATTTCTGTCGTTTTAGCTACTAAGCTCTGGGGTGATCGGCTACACAACAGTGAGCGTCAGGCACAAGCACTGAAGGCACAAAAAGGTCACACGTGACCACCCAAGCTCCTGTCAGGACCCATGAAGCAGTCATCCGACGAGGGGGAGGGGACAGCCCCTGGGGGCTCTGAGCCGGCCCCAGGAGGCGGCAGGGCAGGAACATAGGCAGTTGCTGAGCTTCGACCCCTGCTGAGAAAGGCAGAGCCCCGTCCTGGGCTCACTCTCACTCTCAGGGGGCCAGGCACCTTCACCAGGGTGCAGAGAAGGGGCAGAGGGGAGAAGCAGGTGAGGCGATTTGGTTTACCGCTGGGGACAAGGGGACAGTGGAGGGACGAGGAGCCTCCCAGGGCACTGAGTGGCTGGGGCGGGTCTGGCAGGAGTCAGGAAAGGCCAGTGTGGTGTCAGAGGGCATGCAAACAGAGGTGGCCAGGAGGGAGCTCGGAGCTCTGACCCTGTGGAGAGAGACGGCAGCAGAGCAGCAGGGAACCTGGTGCTATGAAACCCCTGTGCCTGTGAAGGGCTGAAACCTCAGGACAGTGCTGTCACTGTCCCACAACTGTGCCCCAGAGGCTGTGCACACTGTCAGAGGCCACTCACTGGGCATCCGGGCTGCCTCAGGCTCCATCGCACGATTATACATAGGATGCTTTGGAATCTGACGGCCCAATTTGGCACCCACTTATATAAAAACCCTCATTCCATTTGTCATTCTGAAAATTAAATCCTTCTGTGGAAGGAGCACTGAACCTCAGAGTCAAAACCCTTGGGTTCAGACCCTGGCTCTGCCACTGATAGCCAAAATGTATTTCTGAGCCTGGCATGCTGGTACACACCCACAAGCCTATTACTGGGAGGATGAGGCAGGAAGATCACAAGTCACGCCCATTCTGGGCTACTTAGCAAGTTAGTGAGAACTTGGCTCAACATCTAATAAAGGTAATAAATAAATTTTAAAATATTTTTTGAGAGGTAATATGGCCAGGTGTGGTGGTGCACACCTGGCATCCCAGCACTCAGGGCGCAGAGGCGGGCGGGTCCTTGCAAGTTCGAGATCAGTCTAAGGCACAAAGTGAGCCCCAGGCCAGCCTGAACTGCACAGGGAGACCTTGTCTCAAAAAAGGGTCGTACGTAAGTACTGGATGAGGATATCGCCCCATGCAGGGTCCCAGTAGGAAGAAATAACAATAATTTTCAAAGCCTGAGTTTCCGTTGTCTCATATCCAAAACAGGAACAGGACAATATCTTCTTCACAAGGCCACCGCCAGGAGGGAAGAGCACTCAGGAGAGGGCATTTAGGGTGTGAGCCTTCAACCGAGACTTGCTTGGAAGAAAGCCACTCCCATGCAGTCTGCGATTCTTTCCCTTATCAATTATTAACAAGCTGGATGGCCACCCCTAAGACTTAGAATGCTCAAGTGCAACCCTCCGCGCTGAGCTCCACCGCCCTCCAGCTGGCCTCTGTGGCACCAGAAGGTTGGCAGTAGTGGCCTGACGACTCCGGGCTGGCATCTGCTGAGTGCCCCCCCCCCCCACGTAACCCGGGTTGGGCCTGCAGCTGCGGTAGAGAGCAGGGCGCTTGCCCTGCGTGCGGCAGGCCCTGGGTCAGTCCTCAGCGCTACCAAATGAACTAAACCATCAGCGCACGGTAGCACATGCCTGGAAGCCCGGCACTCCAGGAGGCCGAGGCGGCGGGATCACAAATGCAAACCCGGCCCAGGAACCTCCGTAAGATTGTGCCTCAAAATGACAGTAGGCAGGACGGGGGTGTCGCTCCGTGAGAGCCCTAAATTCAAGCCAGAGCCGCACAGCTAATTTTTAACAAAGCGGATTGTGCTTAACACGGTGTGGCCCGCGACAGCCTCTGACCTACGCAGAGGGCGCCATCAGTGCCACGTGACTCCGGGCTGCAGGGGATGGACCGCTTCCGGTAGATCCCATCTACGCTGAGGGCTTGGCTTGCAGAAATGTGGGCTTTTGTCACAGCGAGCAGATTTCCTAAGCGAGGGGGAAATTCTGGGGAGAGCAGGAGGGGCACATCCAGCCGGTTGGGGCGACCAGGACCTAGGGAGGAGTCGCCGGCGCCGCTGCCATGCCCCGAAGGGCCGGCAGGTGGCGGTGCTGCCCCAAGCCTTGCTCCCGGCCCGCTTGCCCGGCGCCGGTGGCTTGCTTGGTCCCCAGCGACGGATCATCGATCCCGCAGAGTGTCTTCGGTCGCTTCGCGCTCTGGCCTTGCCTTAGCCCTAGCGCAGCAACTCCCCCGGGGCAGTGCTGTCGGCTACTTTTAAAGAACGACGATCTCTGCGCTCAGCTGCAATTGCGGGTGAATGAGAGGCTTCGTTCTCCTGGGAAGTCCAAAGTGGACCAATCACCGTCCTGCGAGGCCAGTCTGTTCCCTCCTGTGAGTTCACCCTAGAAAGGGAGGCCTTCCAGGTAGGCGGCCCCTGCAGGCAGAAGCGGGACCGGAGAGAGCCGCCGAGGACGACGGCGGAGCTGCTCGGGATGAGGTGGGAGGATCGCTGGAGTTCAGGGGTTCGAGACTGGCAACTTAGCAAGGCGGGGTGTGGGGGACTGAGACTGAGTGGGGGAGAGGGCGAGAGACAGATGGAGGGACAGAGACAGAGATGGAGCAGCAGACACAGAGCGAGGTTTTTAACTTATGAAAAAATACTATTTTGGAACTTTTTAATTATGGAAAAATTCAACAATGAAAAGTAGATACAACAGGATGACCAGTGCAAGCCCAGACACCTCCTTCAGGGCCGCTGCCCTTTCTTGAAGACCCCTAACATGCAGTGGCCAGCACCCTGGCCTTCCCTCAAGCCTCCTCCGCCAGTGACATAAAAACCCTTGAGTGTGGTGGAGTGCACTCTCTGACACACAGTCGCACCCGGCTGTGGGCCACAGCGGGGTGAGCCAGGCACAGGACACAGATAGGCAGCACAGGGAGGGCTGGCACTGCAACCCCTGTAACACTTCCTAGCGCTGGGAGTCTGAAAACTCTTCCATTCTAGTTCCTTACAAAATGTACCACAGAACACAGTCAGCGCCAGTCACCCGGGAGCTCTGCCCTCACCCCCCAGGTACCTGCAGGTCGCACCTGCTCCCCGGTCTCCCTCCCTTCCCAAGCCTCAAACTGCCACTAGTTCTAACCTGAGATCAGCTTTATGACCTCCCACATATGTGAGATGCATGGCATCTTTCTGCGGCCAGCTTGTCTTACCTAACACAGCGTCCTCCGGTGCCATCCGCGCCCCCAGGTGGCAGGTTCCTACCCGCTATGGGCGCTAACACTTCTTACGCAGCCATGCACACACAGCGCAGCGCTGCTTCCATCCCTGGGCTTCGGTGCAGGTGCATGGCTATCTCTGGGCCCAGATCTCCTTCCCCTTGTATTCCCACACAGTCTTCCATGCAGTCCTTCAAAAAGGAGGATGAGGAAGGCCAGCCCCAGCTCTGCTCATCCAAGGCCACTGTAGAAAGGGAGCTATAGAAATGAAACCTCCATGGGCTTGACCACAGCCTAAAAAGGTCCATGGCTCTGGAGAACCTAGGAGCCAATTCCCTTCACCAGGCCCTCACCAGACAGCCACAGGGCACCTGGGACCTGCCAGTGTGTTGTTTTCATGGCATCGCCTCAGAAGACCCAGCCCTCACCAGGGCCAGGGAGGCCACCCATGCCCCTTGCCTCAGCCACAAATAAGATCCTAAAGGAATTCTGAGATGATCTTGGGTTTGCACACCTTGTTCCCTCTGATGCCAGCAAACTTTTAACTAAAACAAGTCATAGGTGGGCAAGATAGCTCAGCAGACTAAGCACCTGCCTAGGCAAGCACAGGGTCCAGGGTTCAATCCCTGGCACCACATGCCATGCTGGCCCTGCCCCCTGGGTGTTCTGGGCCACAGAGTCTGGGTGTGGTGGCACATGCCTATAATCCTAGCTGGAGGAGGCTGAGACAGGAGGATCACTACAAGTCTGAGCTTTGTAGTGAATACATAAAATAACCGTCACAAGAAATTCAGAAAAATGATAGGTATGTACAGACTCTCCTGTTAAAGTCACAGCTTTGAAATGTCACAAGACCTTCTTCCAGGGGCTGGAGAAAGCCTAACACAAATAAACTGGCACCTCATCTGAGCTTCCATACCCATGTGACAGAATTACATACTTAACATGCTATTGAGCATGAGCTTAGCTACACTTACTTTAAGCATATTAGTAGCAACGACTCCCAATTCATTAACACATGAACTTTGGGAAATGTGCTTTCTTTCACTCCATGGTCTGTGAAATGCCCGTGTGCTGCAGATGCTTTGGAAACTGTGCTGGAAACACACGCAGACACACACTTGTGCATTCACAGAAAATGCCACTGTGGCTTTAATGTTAAACACAGTTGTGACCATCAGTGCAAAAGCATAAAGTGCAAAGCTCCTTCCCCATGCAGAGTGGACACCCCTCACCCTGCCTGACAGGCACCCCACAGAGTGGGGACAGCGTCTGCACCTGAAGACACTGCGTTGGCTCTGGGTACAGACCATTCTACAAGTCTTTAAGTATGATCCCACAGCGCATCCTTCAGAGTGGGCCACGGCCAGGTCTGCAGGAGAACAGTGTGCACAGGATCCATTGCAGACCCCAGCCTGGCCCCAGGCCTCTCTTGGACCAGCTGGAGTAACAACACCAGGACTAGAAAAGCCTTTAGCGCAGCTGGCATGGGGCATGGGGACAAAGGGCCCTGGCTGGGCCTGCCTTGGCCACACCTGTCCCAGAGACTCCCCACATCAGCCCAAAGGGAAGGCACCAACACCAGGGCGTACAGGGGCCTGGCAAGGGAAGTGGGCGCAGGTCTGGGAGCACAGGGAATGTGGTGGCAGCATTTTTACAAAGCTTCCTTTCATAACTGGTGCATGGCTAGTGCTCTAGGCACATTTTGTTGGACAGGTACAGAGCTCCCCCAAAGGGCGCTGGTGACCTGAGGGGGGCCACGGTCTTGTGTGTCTCCTGCGGTGCTCACTGCCCACCAACACCAGTGTGGAGGGCACAAAGATCTCCTCTTCTACTAATGGTCATTAGTTGGACACTGTAAAGCGGGATTTGCTGAAGGAGGAAGACACCCAGTATCAAGAGTGGGGTTTTTGTATCTTTGATCCAGTTCTGTCTGGATAAAGAGCCCAGGCAGATTCCAACCAGGACAAAGCCCAGTGGCCTTGCCAAGTAGCCTTGGCTGTCACCCAACTCCTGAGCTCCTTCCTGCTGAGCAGAAGGAGGGATGGAGAGTATGGTTACATAGCCACTAAAGGAAGAAACTATTCCTTTTCTCAATCTGGGTACATCAAAATCTGACTTCCTCAATCCAAGGGCAGAAGTACAATCATATAGGCTTCAGTTCCTCTTTTCTCGGAGCTTCTCCACGCCAGGCTCAGCTGAGAAGACAGGTCCAATAGTTACCACTCAGAGTCCAGTGAACAAATTTTCAAGTGGCAGTGAATCCTAGGGGACTTCACACCTGGTCGTGAAGACTGTCCCACAGGCATTCATATTTCAAAGACACAGAATGACTGGTCAAAGTTAGAAGACACGCAGGTACGAACAGCAGTGAGAGGAGAAGATGCCAAGGATGCAGTGACCCGGTGCCCACACAGTGCTAGCAGTGACTGTGGTTGGTGGACACAAATACAAGGCTTTTTTCTTCTATAACTTTCTGTAGTTTACAGGTTTTCTTTAAACACCATGTAGTGTTTTGATATAAATATGAATGATGCCCTATACCCAACTTAAAATAGCATTAGGATATTTCTTTTCTCCTAATTCACCATCCCGTGCTGGCAGGCCAGAGTGATTTCTGTCCAAAGGTAAAGTTACGATTTGTCCTCCTCAAGAATACTCCATTCCCCTTTTTTTCCAGCTCTCAGCTTTTTGAACAAATCTCTGGAAGGGCACAGTGCATTCCACATAAAAACTATTTGTCTGATACCTTAACCTCGCCATCTTTCTTACAGAAGAGGGATGAAAACAGCCCCACGGCTCCAGGAGTCCCTTCTGCTCTCCCAGGGCTATTTAAATATGCCCCTGGTAGCACTTTGTCCCTGTTTCCAGGGGCTAGAGGTGTGTGTGTGGGGGGGGTTCAATGGAGCCCCTCTCCCCTTCCAAGGAATAAGTCCTTTTCCTGAGAAGAGAAATAGTTCCTTCATGGTTGTAAGGACAGTACTCCTATCCCTGAGGAATCTGTGGATAAATTAAACTTTACATACCAAAAAAAAAAAAAAAAACATCTTACATTCTGCTTTTACTTATCCATGTTTCTGTGCTAAGACAGCTGACTCAAATACAACCGGCTTTGGGGCCAGCAAGATAGCTCAGCGCCTGCTTAGGCAAGCTTAGGCCAGCACAGGGACGGTAATCGATCCCAGGTACCACACGCCATGCCAGCCCCTCCCCAAAGGGCGCACTGAGCCAGCCAGCATCCAGGTGTAGTGGCACACATCTACAATCCCAGTGCTGGGGAGGCTGAAAGCAGGAGGATCACCACGAGTCTGGGCTGTATAGTGAGACCCTGCAACAACCAAATACATTAAAAAATAATGATACACCCAATACACAATGTTAGCTCATTTTCTACTTCAGAATAGGTAAGACTAGAACTGAGGCCTACTAAAGCAGACCAAGGTAAGCACAGTCTGATGTTTCCCTTTTTAAAATTCTAGACTTGAGTCCCGAAGGGCTTAGCAGCAGCTCCACCAGGGCTCAGCAGGGCACGTTAGAAGTGCCATGTTTCTACCCGAAATCATTTTAAAATAACATGTACAGCATATTTTTCTATCTGGGAGATCACCAACTTGTTAATTTGCATTTTTACTGACTGATATACCGAGTAGATGCCATAAATTTAAATTCCTAAAATCAGTTCATTTCACACAGTGGCATTCTGTAAAGGTTTCTTGCTATGAAAAGAAACAGGAAATAGCCTGCGGAGTTATTTAGAAGTGCTGAAAATTACCAAAGTTGAACAAAGTCCTTCATTTTCAAACTGAATTGAGCAAATGTCCGGCCTTTTCACTTTGGATCCTGTGCAGACTCGAACCCGACTTGAGCCCTGGGTGCTAGCTACCGCCCAGCTCTTAGGTGCTTAGTGCGGGAGATGCCTGAGCTAAGGGGACGTCCCTGAGGCGACAGCTGCCTTCTGGCTCCCTGAGGAAGGCTCATGAGGTTAGGAGAGGATTCACCTGGCTGGGTCACCGGGAGCGAGCGGAGGGAAGTGCAGAGGCGGGACCAGGCCCGCCAAGTGGAGGGGGCGCCCCGCGTGGACCCCCACAGGAGCGCCAGGCGCTATGAGCGTGGGGGAGTCAGTGGCACAGAAATAGAGAAGCAAACGCCCAGAGCTTCCTCCTGCTTCTTCCTTCAGCATCAAGGACCAAAGCCAGGCCCACTCACTCACCGCTGAGCCACACCCCCGGCCCTTTCTGCTTGGAGCGAGGTCTTTGCGAGGCTGCCTCAAGTTCCTGGTGCTGTGCGCGGCTTGCCGCAGCGCTGGGGCTGCGGGCAGGGCCTCGGCGCCAGCAAGGTGGGTTCTGGGGGGGGGGGGGAATCTGAGGGCAGGGAATGCTCCGGGGCGTCTGTGTCTGCTCCGAAGCGTAAGCCAGACGCCCCAGCACGCCCGGCACGCTGTAAGGACTGGGGGACAGCACACATGGGGGGCGGGAGGGGGGGTCAGGCTCTGCGACAAAGCAGCCCCACCGCTGCCCTCCGCGCATCTGAGGCACTCAACCGGGGCAGCGTCGTGCGGGGCAACGGCTTCAACGTGCTCATCCTTAAGACAGCTTAAGTGGAGGGGGCTTGGGCACTGGGCGCCGAGCCCACCGGGGCCCCCTGCCCCTCCCCCAGGAAGCTAATGTCTCTCTCAGCAGAGGTAGTGAAAATTAAGGAATGCACGGAACGCCTGGGTTAGCTGAGAGGTGCAAGCGAAGCACAAGGCCCCTTAGCTGCGCCCGCGCGGGCGCCATCGGTCCGCTCAGGCGGGGAAGGACAGAGTCCCGGGCGCCTCCCACCGGCGAGCCAGGGAATCTGCCGAGCGCCGGCTGCCGCGGAGCCCGGGCCCCTAAGGACAGCTCTGCCTCGGCCACAGCAATGGGCACGGCCCAACAATCAACGAGAAAGCGCACCGAGGGTCCCTCCCTCCTCCGCTGCCCATGTTTCAGAGGTAGAGATGCCGCTTTCTCCCCAGCACAGGAGTCCGGAAGGTGCAGAATTCCGAAAAGACGCGCCCACGCCGACCCTTCCAAGCCCTTGGCTATCTCTGCTAGCGAAAGCAGCGCAGCGCAGGTGGGAAAACGCGCCGAGCCAGCCCGGCCCCGCCGTCACGTGATCTTCACGGGCGACTTCTTGTTGGCACACAGGAGCGACACGTAGGGGACACCGATGAAGGCCCACTTCTCACTGGGCCAGAACTTGATGACAGGGCCTTGCTCGGGAATCTCGGAGGCAGCATCGAAGTAGGCGAAGCACACGCAGCCCAGGTAGGCGGCCAGGCAGATGAGGATGTGCCTGCGAAGGAGATGGGGTGAGCGGGGCGTGCGGCGCCCAGAGCCTCGGGCCAGGTGTTCCCGCTGCCTCTCGCAGTCAGGCAGGACGCAGGGGACAACACATCCTGAGCAACGGAGCCCCGTCGCAGAGTGTTCCACGATATTTCCACTTGACGGCCAACAACCAAGCTAGCGCTGTGGGCTCTGCCAGGACTGGGCTCCGAGGACTTAAAACAGAGGTGGTGAGATGGAAACAGAACGCATCAGAGCAACAGCCTGCTTGTCAACAGCTTATGCCCGTCGTCAAGGCAGGTTAATACTGATTCTACTAAAGAGGATTTTCAGTGTGAGCCTACAGTAGACAAATTAGCAAGACCTTGTCTCAAAAATTTAAAAACTCGGGCGGGTCAGATAGCTCCGTGGATGGCAGGGGCTGGGGTTCGATCCCTGCGGTGCTGTGCTGGCCGCACCCCCAGCCTACGTGTGCTGAGCTGGCGATTGAGACCGGGTGTGCTAGTGCACACCTGTAGTCCCAGCATTTGGGAGGCTGAAAACAGGACAATCACTACAAGTCCAATCTGTGTAGTGAGGCCCTGTACACCCTGTCCTAAACACATTTCTAAAAACCCAAAGTTGGGGCAGGGGAAGCTGTGGGTGTAGCTCAGCACTAAATGCCTTTAGGTTTGATCCTCAGGATTGCAGAAAACATAACATAAAATCCAACTTTTTAGAAACCCTGTATCACACAGAACACTGAAAACTCCTAATCTTTCCATAAGCTATTTGGAAAGTGCTGGAAGACGCTCCAGGCAGGGGTGAAGAGCAGTGGCTTGTGTGGACAGGAAGGCCCGGCACAGGCGACCATGGAAACGCCGTGGTGGTGTAGACGCTCCGCGCCGCTGTCTCTGTGACTTGGAAAGCTGTCCATTTGCATCATAAATGGCACATTTCCTGCGGGCGGAAAAGACTGCCAAGTGAAGGCAGCTGATGCTGGGATATAATTTTTTTTTTTAATGGCCGGCTCAGCCTGCCCTGGGGGAGGGGCTGGCACAGCATGTGGTGCCGGGGATTGAACGGCAGTCTCTGAGGTTGCCTAAGATTTCCTAAGCAGGCACATTAGACCACTGAACCATCTCACCAGCCCTGGATATAAATTTTTAAAAATAGAAAAATTGAAAAAGTAAACATACTGCAAAAGAGAAAATACACATAGCTAATTTACATTTGAAAAAATGATCAACATTTTGAATTTCTGTACTATATGTACTCTTGTTACTGTTTTTTCTATCTTTGTTTCTGCTATTTTTACTCTTTAAAATAAAATTAAATCTATAAAAAAAAGAAAAAATGATCAACTATAATAATTTTTAACTATAATAATTTAAGCACTGACAATAAAAACAAAATATAATTTCCCCAAGCAAGTTAACAAGTTAAAAGAGCAAATATCCTGTACATGCAGGTAAAGGAATTGTTTTAATAGACTTTAGCAAAAAAGTGTTCATTGGTGCTATTGCTTCAGATTTTGATTAGATTACAATTTAATCTATGAGAATATTCAAGAATTAAAGCCAATGTAGGTGTTTATTATAAATTGTTTGTAAGAGTGAAAAATTAGAGATTATCTAAATATCCACTAACAGACTGATTAAATGAAAAAGCATTCGAAACATAAAGTATCAAATACAAAAAATAAACCTATAATGTTGACATAGAATGGTGTCTATGAGCTAGAATTTGCTTAAACAAAAAAAAAAAGGGGGACAGCTTGCATCACATATGGAGTGATGATACTTTTATTTTTAAAAAACAGAAAGAGTGAGCCAGGGATACAGCTCAGGCACAGCACCTGACTGGCAAGCACAAGTTCCTGAGTTCGATTCCAAGCACCAAAAAAGAGAATAATAAGAGTGCAACTGGATAGAAGAAGAAAAAAAAAATTAAAGAATAATTATGGTTGATGATTAGCTGAGTATCTCAAAATAGCTTTTAAAGAAGATTTTGAAGCCGGGCGTGGTGGCACATGCCTATAATCCCAGCACTTGGGAGGCTGAGACAGGAGGACTGGTGCAAGTTCGAGACCAGCTTGGGCTACAAAAGTGAGCTCAAGGTCAGCCTAAACTGCACAACAAGACCCTGTCTCAAAAGACAAAAAAAAAAAAAACATTAAAAAAAAAGAAGATTTTGAATGTTCTTAACACAAAGAGATAATATCTGGGGTAATGATATACCAATAATCCATATCTCATCATAAATATATATACATATGTATACGTATATATGTATATATATTGAAATGTCACACCATACCCATTAATATATGCTATTATGTGTCAAAAATAAAAATAGTTTTAAACATAGGAGAGAAATATATATGAAAGAATAGACATCAGACTATTAACAATTATCTTTCTTTTTGGGGAAATTGTGAAATTGTACGAGCCACTTTCTATATTACTTTTTTTTTTTCTTTTTTTTTTTCAGTACCAGGGATCAAACTCAGGACCTTGAGCTTGCTGGGCAAGTACTTATTCCACTGAGCTACCCCCCCGCCCCATTTTCTATATTTCTATGTTATTTAAATTTGTTATTTAAACATGCATCACTTATATGTACATCCATGGTTATAAAGTAACAGGGACACAGTAACTCCCAACCTGCTAGATATCAGATACACCAAGTTTGTGTCCCCAAATATCAAAAAATGAATTCCAAGGGACAACGAGATATAAAGTAGAAAAAGGTTTATTAAAAGAAAGCACCTGAGAAATAGGAGGGGTCCTGAAAAGGGTGGGCACTGAGGTCATTCCCCAAGAATGTTTTATAGAGCAAAACCCTGAGGTGGGCACAAGAGGCATCAACCAGAAGATGACAATCAACCAAAAGACAACAAGCGGAGCTAATACTGATCCCCTGGGGAAGCCGGGCATGTGGGGAGGGTAGGTAGCGCGCACCCTAAACTCTCGCTATCTGTAACAGCTAACAGAAAGAAGGAAAGCACTGCTTGGAAGGGAGGGGCCTACATGACACCCTGGACACCCAGACTTGCTGGACCAGGTGGTGTGGCCACAGGACAAGCTCTGGGTGCTGGTTATCCCTTAGGGAGACACTCGAGCCTGGCCACGTCGAGGCCTGGCCTCCAGATGGGCCTCCCCTCTGCGCCGACTGCCGTCCCTGTCTGAGCACTGTATGACTTCTCCTTCACTTAGGATGATGGTGGTACAGCTCGCCACAGCCATGCTGCAGAAACAGCCTCTGTCAGCCAGTGTGGGAATGGGTAAGGTTAATGTAGTTACGTTTTACTCATTGCTGGGACAAAATGAAGGAAGGAAAGGTTTATTTAGCTCATGGTTCCTGGAGGTCTCAGTCTATATTCAGCTGGCCCAAGGCTGGGTGGAACATGGCAGAGAGCATCCAATTCATGGCAGTGGAATAGCAACAGTCGAGGAAACCCACCAACCAGGGCAGCAGAGAGCAACAGTGCCAGTCTGTCTCTCTGTCTCTCTTTATATTACATTCAGGCTCTCTGCCTCAGCCTATCTGCCTTAGGCTACACCCACAATCCCAGAAGTACTTAAAACACATAATCCCAGGGATCATGGATCAAGTCTCAAATTCTAGATCAGTACTAAGTCACACAATCCCAGTGATTCATGAGTCAAGTCTCAATCTATAGAAGTCCCCACCCCATGACTGCATGAGACTTTGGGGGCACAACTAGACATAAATCATAATAGACAGGAAACCCCAGGAATAGAATATTTTCAATATGAATTTTTCTGGCATAGAAAAGAATAAAATTATGACATTTTCAGGAGAAAAGGATAGAGCTAGAAGCCATAATGTTAAGCAAAGAAGCCAGTCTCAGAAAGTTAAATACTATTATTTTCTCTCATGTGAGAAACCTAATAAATTAATTAAAGCAAAGATGGCAGGGAAAAAATATATTACTTGTGAATATATCACACCAGACTCATAAACAAACTAAGTTTGAGCCAAACTTCTCACGTAATCTAAAGTTTGAATTTTACTTAAGTTGCTACTATAATCAGATAAAAAATGTACATCTTTAATAGTCATATTTTTAAAGCTGTACACACCTATCAAACTCAGAGTATGTACTTATAAACTCAACAGTGTGAAACGAAGGTAAGCCTAAGAAACCAAGCAACAGATGCCGAGCGTGAAAACCCCAACTGGTGTTGTTTGGTCTTTTGGAAGTGGTACTGAAGGTCCCTGCGATTTATATTTGCATAGCCCAAGTCTTGTGATGAATAAATGCAAATTCAAGTTCATTCGAACAGGGAGATGTAAGTCTCAAACTGGGCACCGTGAGTTTGTTTGTCCAACAAAGCCCACAGATCCTCAGTGCTAGAATGTTCCCTGGAGGCCCTCAGGTACCAGGGCCACAGGACCCTGGATTTCACTGCTCTTGCTGTCTTTGCTATCAGCAGGGAGGGGAAGCCTCCCCTGGGTTTGGCACTGAAGCAATTTCCCGGAAGAAAGTCATTCCTCCTCCTCCTCCTCCCCCTCCTCCTCCTCCTCCCCC
>PVJA010005967.1:0-75930 GCA_004027025.1 Myocastor coypus
TTTTTTTTTTTGTTTTTTTTTTTGTTTTGTTTTGTTTTTTGTCTTTTTGAGACAGGGTCTCAGTATGCAGTTCTGGTTAGCCTTGAACTCACTTTTGTAGCCCAGGCTGGTCTCGAACTTGCACCGATCCTCCTGCCTCAGCCTCCCGAGTGCTGGGATTACAGGCGTGCGCCACCACGCCCGGCCCTACTTTGACTCTTAAAGGAAGAAGAAAATATTTGCAGCAGGAATACTGCCATTCTAGTTCCACAGCTGGTCTGGAATGTGGTCAGGAAATAAACATTTGGGGCAAAGCCACTGAGGCTCGGAAGCTGCTCGCCACTGCTACATGACCTACAGAAAACCAAGGGAAGCAGGTGGAGACTGAGCCACCGGTGGAGTGCTCATAGAGATAGGCGTGTGGAGTGCTTATGTTTAAGACTTTGCTACCCTTGGTGGGAGTCGTGAAAAACTTATTAAAGGGAAGGGGCATTCATTATTCCAAGATCGTAGCCCATTTAGAGCAATGAAACAGTATCCTAATCGCATGCGCTGCACAAAATCTCTCAGCTGTCTCCTCAAAGAGTTCTGCACATCATGTTTCTATAGCGAAGACACTGGCAGGATCGCTAAGTTTCCCTTATTGAAACTATTTGGTTGAAGTCTAATGTGGAATAAATGTAGGAGGAAAGGATTGAGCTAGTGCATTTCATGTTTTAGATTTTTTTTTTTTCTTTCATTTACAAACTACTGTTTCTATCTGTAAAACTCCCAGGCATTGAATAGCTGCCACTTAGGTTTCTGCAGGAGCACTTAAAGCAGACCACAGTTCTTGCCTGAGGAAGGTTACCTTTCTTCTTATGTTAGTTTATCCAAGAGAGACAGTAAGACGAGTTTTTGCATTATCCAGAAGACCTCGCTAGGAGGAGTTTTCATTTCTTGGCACTTCCTTTTTAGAGATGAGAAAACTGAAGGCAGAATGGGACTCACAGAGTCAGGTCTGGCACATGGCACCTAATAAGCAGTCACTGAACAGCTTTTGAAGAAATGAATGAGTGGAACACCAAGTGAACAAAAGCCCATCTAGACTTCAGACGGCAGGGCTTACCTTAGGCAGGCCTCGTACACCATGTCAAATGCATTTTTCGTTAGGTAGGACTGTGGTTTGATCAGTCATTCCTCGGTTTTTTCACTATCAATTTTAATCAACTTGCTACTGAATACTGGGCATTACAGAGCCTCCTGGAGCAGCGAGAGGGTAGCCCCTGAACTCCAACAGTCTGCACTGTACAGGAAGCCCCTTGTCACCCTGCCTGCCTCCTAATACTACCTTGAATTCAATTTCCTTAAGTCAATGACTCTCCTCTCCACAGAGGAAAGGTGCTACTCATAAGCTAGCAGGTTTGAAATGGTTATAGTCAAACCGTTTGGCTCGAGGATCTCCTCATTCCCTTAAAACACAACTAGGGCAGCAAAGTGGTTCTGTTTAATTTTTTTTTTCATTTCCCATAACAATTCTCAGTGATAATGATATTATGATACTATCATCATCAAAATTTTAAATGAGAAATCTTTAAGTCATGTATTTATTCAAGCTCTAATAAGTCCATTACAGGTTAATATAAAAATATATTATTATTCTCTAAGTATATTCTTCAACACAAAAATCATTTTAGTAAAAAGAGTATCAGCTTCAACATTTTTAATATTTCTGTTTCTATAGTCACTCTCTTGTGATAGTACACCTCATGTAGCCTCTAGAAAATTCTTCGTACCATGAGAATGCGGGAGCTAATATCTGAGTGTTGTTTGAAAACAGTGTTTGATCTCACAGACCCAGACCCCCTGAGAGGTCTTAAGGACCCCCACAATTACTAGGCTCAATTTAAGAAACCACCACTCACCATGTAGCTTAATCTTCCTTTGAAAGGGAAAAAAACAATAAGTAGAGAAAATTGGGAAGCTATAAGAAAAAAGGAAATGCTAACGCCTGGGAGTGTCAAACTCTGAGCAGGTGCCCATTCAGCATGTGGCGTCAAGCTGGGAAGTAGCTTCCCTCTGTAACCGTGTAATGATTTTTCTAAGGTTGGACGGCAACTCTGCAGGAACTTTTAATACTTTTTCCATCAGGCCTCATGAGATTTGAGTCAAAATCATTACTACAACAGTCTTTCCCCTCCACTAATCCAACTTAGTCTTCTTCAGGAACAAATGACTCACAAGGACAAAGGAAGTTGGTTTTTAAAGAAAAAAAGTTACCATTACCACTACCCACACTACCAGGTCTGTGGCAAGTAAACATTATCACCTTCACACTAGTAAAGAAAAGATCAGCCAAAAGGCATGTGTAAGCCTATGAAATTTTTCTTAAATACATATATTAATCAAATGGTATCCTCCTAGGGCCAAAGGGATTTGAAGAGATTATAAAAATTCATAAAGTATGGAAGATTAAAAAATATTCAAATAAAGAAAAAATCAACATTTAATAGTAATAAGAAATCAAAGAGTAGTAATATACAGATATGTAAGGTGAAGATCTAAAAAATTATTGAAGTCATTTTAAGTTATGTCCAGATTCCCTGTAGCCCTAGCATAAATGGAAGCACAATTAATTACAAGTTAGTTATACACAAACTTTACTTAATATGCTTTTATTGGCACTGGCACTCTGCGTCTTCACAGGGGAACGGTGAGGAGCATGAAGGAAAAAGCACTTCGCAGAACTTCCTCAACCCAAGTTGAGTGCATAACAGCAAGGTTCTTAAAGCACAACTTTAGCGTTTGTAATATGTGGAATTTTTCAATGTGGCTCACAGAAACCCCCAAACTACTTGTGGAAAGAATGTGACTAGCTTCTTACCTTCAAAGATTCACATCTGCACTCCATGGGCTGCTGGCCACAGCCCCTACTGGTTTCCTGAAGTCATCTTGTGCTGCACTCACTCCCAAACCTTCTGTCCCAGTGAGGCTGGGGTCAGCGCACCCTCCAGTCTGGTTCCTGCCTCTCCACTTTTATCCTTGTTGAGTCTGTACCCTAGAAATATTTATTACTATAGGGTGTAGGTTGGCTATAACCACAAAAAAAAAAAAAATATATATATATATATATATATATATATGTGAATAACTAGTCTTTCCTTTACACTCTTTCTCACTATTCTTTTTACACTTCTATAATAGAACTTAAAGGAGAATACAAAAATAGAATGGTATGGAGCAAATTATGTGAACCTGAACACCACCCGTCAGATGCACTTGGAAAGTAGTCACGCGCTCCTTCATTCACTCATGTAATAAGAATCTAAGGGTAAGGTACTTCAAAGAGCTGTAGGGGTATAGAGGTGCCTGAGAAACACCTCACCCTGGTTTACACAGGCAAAAACAGTGAGATAAACTCTGCTAATAATAAAGGCTATAACTTCATAACGAAGAGCTAAGGATGAAATTAGCACTCTACAAAGTGAAGGGACAAGGAAATCACCATTGACCAACAATGTTTAAGCAGAAATGAGTAAATTGTGAGCCAATACCTTCACCTGTTAAACAGAACATCCCTTGTACAGGAGACATGAGAGCTTAATCTGTTAAGTTATGGATAATGCTTGGAATCAGCCTGGCCCATAGCAATGGATATAGTAGGGTTTATTATAGGACCTGAACTAAAAGGATTTTTCACTGGATATGTTCAGGGATTTATAAACAGCCCTTAAGAGTACCTCCCTCACTCCAGTTGAAAGATCTACATGTGGTAAATCTGATAGGCAACTAGATTAAAAAATCTAGAACTTAAAGGAGAGGTCATGATAGAAGATATAAACATTGCAGAATCAGTGTAGACGATATATGCAAATACATGGAACTTGAATATATTAGCAAGGAAGATACTTTGGCAACACAAAGAGAGAAGAACTAGTAGACAGAGCCAAGGAGAATGAGAGATATAAACAGTGAGGTCAAAGAGGAAACAGGAAAAAAAAATGTTATAGAAAACAACAAAAGAGCATTTCAAGGAGGAGGAAATAGTCAACATTGCCCTCATGCTGTTAAACATTCAAGCAAAATGAGAACAAAAAAATTGACCATTGGACCTGGTACTATGGACTTCTTGGCAAAATCAAGTTAGATCGATTGATAGAGCCAAAGACTTGTTTGCAAACCTTGAAAAGAGATGGGGAAGTAGAAGCCTCAAAACAATGTGTCTGGCCATCTCCTTAAAAAGCTTGGATGAGAATATTTGAGAAACAGAACCATTGATGGAGGGAATGTGAGCCCTAGAAAGGCATTCTGCCTTGACTGATCACTGTACAAGAAAGTACAATACACTTGTGGGCTATGATTTTGCTTCAGCGTTTTTGACTCAATCCTGATGAGTCTTTGTCCACTAAGAGGAAGGATGTGATTGTAGGAAAATCCAGTGCAATGTCAAAAGTCTCAGCGGGGTGCTCATTCTTCCTGTCTTTTCTCCTTCTTATAGCTATTGTATTATATTTTTGGCTTTCGTAAAACATTCCTAATATTTTTCATCCCAACTCCTATAAAATGTTCAAGAAATTAAATCAATTTAGAGCTATTTTTGGTTAGAAGACACGTATTCCGTATGTCCTCGTCCTCCCTCACAAACCACAATCTTCCCCTCTCTCACCTGGATGCAAAGTAAATCATTAAGTTTCAGTGCACCGAAGCAGTGTTCATTTAGACAGACACTACACTGAGCCAAATATACTCATTTAAATGTCAATAAACACAACCTCCAGCTGAGTTCATTTGTGCAGGGGGAGTTAGGATGAATCTGAGGAACATCAGAGAACCCTGTAAGCTCTCAAGGTATAATTAAAGAGGAGGAAGCAGCAACCTCCCACCAACAGTCCCTAAATGTGATCACTTTCAATTTGTTCAATTCAGCGGATAAGTGATATACAGATTGGAGGCTTGGAACAAATCGTAACGAGAATTCAGATGCTGTAATGTCCCCGCTGGAACTGGGAGCACACATCCTCATCCCACCATGCTGAATTAATTTGGGCCCACCAGGGACTGGGCAATCTGCACCCAAAAACCAGCAAATTTGGGACAAACGAGGTCTGTTTCTATCACCAACTGACCAAAATATAATGGTCCTCCAACCTTCAAATGCCATTTGGGTATTGTTTTTTTTTTTAATCTGTGTATTTTATCTAGGTCTTTCGAATGCCCACTGTATATAACACCATAACCGGAGGGAAAGCAAAGCCAATTCCCCAGTCAAGTGTCTGTGTAAATTTTATGTATTAAGGTAATCATTGCTTGGTTTGAAGATAGAGGCTTTGCCTCAAATTAGGTCATTAACAACAATAAAGTATAGTGTTCATATAGATTTCCACAAAAATAGTGAGGTTTCAAGCACCTTCTATGACACCCAAAAAATGTATTCAGTAAACCTCTTCCCTTAAGCACTTTACCAAAGCAGAGGTTGCTTTTAACCTAGCAAGTGAACAAAACCAGAACTAATGAATGTGCTATTTATCCTTTCTACAAACATTCATCCTTTTAAAATAGTAGAATGGGGAGACAGTAAAGAATCCTCTGCTTCTCTGGGTTTCCAAGGTGGCTAGGACATGTGCCAAGTCGTCTCCTACCAGCAACCTGTCTAATTCATATGCCTCCCACAATGGCAAGGGAGTAGAATTTGGCCTATTAAATGGTTTGTCCAAGGTCACACACTTAGCAAAAATAGAATCAAGGTTTGGCTGATCCCAAAGTCCATATGCTCTTTCCATCCCCCTGGGCAGTCTCTTGCACCAAATGACCCAAAACATAGTATAAATGAGAAAGAGAAGGGAGTCAAAACAATTATTTGTAAGGCCTAAACTCTAGAGCATTCCCCTTTACAAGAAATAAATCATGTTACCACATTGATCCATGCCAGTGAGTTAACTTCTCATTTATTCATTACACAAAATAATCTAATTATTTCAAGCCACCAGGGATCACAGAATTACTGCTCCAATGCACTAAATTGTTCACTAGTAACTTAAAAAGCTAAACAAAATATTTAGGTTATTTGCGCAAACCCATCAGTTTATTAATCAGAGCGCGCTCATCCATTGCCTGCTGTAACTTGAAGCCTCTTTCTCTACTCAGTTCCCCAAATTGTACACACTCTAGGTTAGGTGTGCACAGCCGTAATGCTATCTAGACTTTTCCCTCAACTTTTCTTAAGAGTGTTACGAGATGGGTTCTGCTGCCCTAATCCTGAAAGTGGGCAGAGAGGAGAAGGGAGGGAGACAGAAAGAGACACGAAGGAAAAGAATGCTAGTGCGTTTCCTGCGCATAATTCACTATTTATTTTTCTCTGTGTTGGTGTGTTTAACCATCTCTAATGGACTCCATAAATGCTTTCCAAATCCAATTTCAATGGTCTATTTGCTGCCTCCGATAGCATATAATCTTTTCCAAAAGTAATATTGATCTTGTTACTTCTCCTCATCATCTCGACTTTAAGCATCTCCAGCAGCATCGTTTCTGTGGACAAGCCACGTGTTCCTCTCATGCGGCTGCCCAGGAACACGGTCTGAGAAGCCTTACCTCTGAAATGGATCAGGACTGAGGGGGATAATCATAATAATAGCCAGCGGGTATGAGATGTCCTGTGCTAAACATTCTACATACAATTTTCTCCTGAACCTCACAACAGTCCTATGGGGGAAGTATCATTAAGCCCATTCTAGGTATTATATGATATATCTATGATTATCATATTATATGATATTTCTACTTGAGATAAGGAATTAAGATTAAAAGAGGGCAATTGACACATACTGATTCATTCTATTCAAAGATACTCTGTACTGCCTTCTCCTTCTGTTCTTTTCCCTCATATTGCCCATCACCCTGATTTTTTGAAAAATCAGAGCTGTGTGATTATGCATTTCTCCCCTCATTATTAAGGGCAGCATTCTTCAATGAGAGGTGAAATGACAGATAAAAAGCCATTTTCTTTCACCCAAAGCTTATTGTGGAATGTAATTTTACTCTTAAGCCTGTGTACAATATTTTCTCTGGACCAAGTGTTCTCTCTCTCTCCCTCTCTCTCTCCCTCCCTCTCTCTCTCTCACTCCCTCTCACACACACACACCATATATACATTTGCATACTCTTGTCATGGGCCCCAGTCATCACCAAGTAAAGTATTCCGTGTAGCTCTCCTGAGTCTGAATTGGCCTTCTTCCTTTGTTCTGGTTTATATCTAGATGTCTCCCAAGAACCTCATGAGGTCATGGGAGGGGCTTTGGGAAAGTGACTGGATCATCTGGGCTTATCACTGACTTGATCTTAGGGGATGGGATCTGGTTAGAAAAGAGGGATCACTGGGGGCACAGCCCAGAAGGGTCAATCTCCCTTCCCACACCTCCCTTAACTCTCTGTTCCCCACCCCATGCCATGACAGCCTGCCAGTTGACCGCTATCTTGGCTGCTTTTTCATCCCTGAGATAAATTATCCAACATCTAAAGTTAAAGAAAGAAAGAAAGATTCATTTGGCTCATAGCTTGTAGAGGCTTCAGTCCATCATCGGCAGGCTCCAAGGAAGGCAGGCAGGACAGACAGGCCTCATAGAGAAGAAACCGTCCACGGCAGGCAGAGGGTAACAAAGCCAGCAAGGGCCGTTTTGTTCTCTATCTAGGCTACTGGAATTAGGGCAGTGACAAACCAATTTGTGGACTGATCTAGTAATCACACACCCTCAGCCCCAGCATCACACACTATAAATTCACCCACCTCTGAATAAGTTGCACCCATGACTGCAGAATGCCTTGTGGGAACATCTGGATGCAAACCATAACAACCATGGGCTGCAAACATGAGCCCAAATGAACCTTTCCTCCTTTGAGAGGCTGGTGTCAGGTATTGGGTCTCAGCAAGAAAAGGAAACAGAGACATCCTCTGACCCAAAGAATTTTTCTCACTGTTGTTACCTTCTAAAGGCCCCTTGAGAACCCTGCTTCAGTTCTATCTCTTTTCAAGGATGTCCTCCTGCCTCTCAAATTAAAATTAGTCTTCATTGTCCCATTCTGACCCTGCTGCTTTAACTCTTTCATGGAAGATCTGGTATTAAACTCTCTCATACACACTGCTCTTCTCCCATAAGCCATGAGTTCCCAAGCGAAGCAGGCCGTGTGGCAACTGTGTTTGCAGCCCTTCCACTGTCTTCTCCAGCTCACAGCAGTCAGCACATTGCTCAGCAGCAAGGGGACCCTGACTGCATGCCGAAGGCACTGAATGGGCTGTCCAAGCATCCCAGCAGTTCATTAGTAATTTGTGGTTACTGACATCAGAGGCCCAGAGAAGCCCCCGCTCAGAACTGCACCTCAGTTCAAAAGAAAGATACACTTTCGGCCAAGCAGAAAAGAAATTACAGTGAATGATTATTGTGCAGAATGTTGGCCTTTGAGCCCTACCAAGCATTCGGATCCTATTGCAGTGGCATTTCTCCTACTGACCATCTTCCTGCAGGAACTCCAGAAAGCCCTCCCCAGTCCTCCCTAGAGAATGTGTTCGTGTCTGCATTGCTCAGCAAGGAAAATTTGTGAGACCTTAGTGGGAAAGCTCTACTGATGAAACTGGAAACAGAGGGTGTGTTTTGGTGTACAGGGAAAGCACGGAAATATCTAGTATATGGGCTAATTGGCAATGCTTCGGAGAAATTCTGGGTGTGATCCAGAAATTAGATGAGCCTGCTGGCCATTTGGAAGGATTGATGAGAACGTGAACCAGCTGATCAGGCCTGGAGAAGGACAAGGGCGAGAGTTAAACACAGACTTCACGCTGATTCTTGCCCAGGACGAACCTTCTTTGCAGGAGAACTCAGCTATCACCCCTGAGACAGCAGGATGCTCAGCAGACAGCCCTGTGCCACTGACAAGAAGGACTCACAGGCCTGGGGAGGGGCAGGGACCCGCCTGCTTCTCTCCGTGATCCACAGCAGCAGAGCGTGTCCAAGGCAGAGGGGGAGGGGCAGCCAACGGGGGAGCAGACACCGCCCTCGCCCCCTCGACATTCACACGACCCGATTGTGTCAGCACCACTCGTCCCCCCCATCTGTCACCATGTCAGCTCCTGCTGGGGCCCCAGGATCCACAGAGGTTGCTCCACGTGTCGCCCCATTTATCTTTGCAGGCGGCAGCACTGATGGGTTTGACAGTTCTATTTGTTATCCCACAAAGCAGGATCCCAACTCCTCAAAGCAAAGGGGAGAAAAGCCAAGAAGGGAACAGAACTAGACAGAAATAGGAGAAGTTTGGGGGAGGACTGCGATCTCTGTACCTTCTAATGGAGATAAGCAGAGAGATCGGGCAATTAGAGAACCAAGTCCTATGCTTTAGCTTCTGGAGAACAAGTGACCTAGCAGACTGAGAGCATGAGGAGTATGTGTCTTAGTTTAGTTACTCTTCGCTCATTTCTGGGACAACTACCGGACACTTAAAATGAGGGAAGGAAAGATTTATTTAGCTCACAGTTACTGGAGGTTTCATAATTTAAAACAGCCTGAATTACATAGCAAGACCTCGGAGCCTTATTCACTCCCGAGAGAGGGTCAGTGCCTCTGTCTTCTCTAAGCATCTCCTCTCTGACCTAGGTGGCTTCAATGGCAGAAACTGCTGCCCCATTCTACAGGGTTTGGAGGAGAGGCTGGGGTGTCTCGGTATCCAGGATGGCCCTCTTCACACCCCTGAGACTGCAACCTGGGGAGCAATGTCAGATGCCAGTTTAAGGGTCCGTGCCACTCTGGCTCCACCCCTCGAGCCTCGCCCTTGTCCTGTAGCCCAGCCCCTCAAGCCACTTCCTGCTCTTCTGGTGGAGTCTGCCCCATGACTTACATGAAGCTTTGGGGGGACAACTAGACATAAACCATAACTGTGTGCATGATTGTGTGTGTGTGTGTGTGTGTGTGTGTGTGTGTGTGTAAGAAATGTACCATGCATAAGCAATGTGCTTATCTGGTAACAGAAATACTCTGTTGTGCCTTTGGGAACTAGCCCTAATGTTCACGAGGTCCCATATAAACACCTCTGCCCCACCTTCTGCCTGACACACACCTTCTTGGGTCCTCTGCCTGCTGACACCTCTGGCCTCACTCTTAGGTCATGACATTTGCCATAGTTAGTGCTCAGAACACATTTGGCCTATGGGAAAGTGCCAGGCCTGGGGCAGTCCTGTCCCCATCTCGTCTCACCCTCATGTTCTTGGTCTGACACAAAGCCATTCAACCAGTTAACCAGCCTTTCACAGGAAGTGGCCAAGCAGCCATGCAGATGTCACAATGCAACAAACATTGACACCAGAGCATCTTGGGCAGACTAGACTCGAGGCAAAATGCTCCCAAGATGGGACTGTGTTCCCAGGTAAGATAATATAGCGCTGTCAGTGATTGAGAGCCCTCTATATATCAAGAACTCCATGCTTGGTGTGTCGTTTAATCTACAGATTAACTTTATGAAGCAAGTACCTGGCCCTGGATCTTTCTCACTCTAGTCCTTAAGCCATTCATTAAAACAATACATTCCCTCTCAAAATAATGACCAATTTAATAATAATAACAATAATAATAATAATCAGAAAGAGCTCCTCCTAGAGCTAAGACGACCAACCACTCTAGTTTTCCTAGGTCTACTCTTAGCACCAATCAATAGTCCTGTGCCCCTGAAAACCTCTTAGTCCCAAGAAAACTAGAATGATGGCTCATCAACCCCTAACGCCACAGGCCTGTACCCTCCTGCACACCCATGTAAATACACTCCAATGTGTTACCCTCTCTTGTGACTAGTGCTGTATGAGTATAGTAAGGTCTGAGACTCTCTTTCTGCTTGTGTCTGAGGACAGAGGCCAAGCTCCAGGAGCCAGGCCCAGGCAGACCTTGGAGTTTTCACCCCAGAGAAACTCTTCATGACCTTCTGCCACCTCTGCTGCTGAGCCTAGCCAGGCTGCAGGAAGTCTTGGAGAAACACAGGAAACTTAGAAGAACTGAGCAGGTTTGAGGGCTTTCCCACATTAAAATAATTTCATTACCTATAAAATATTCATAAATTGTCCAATATGCTTTGGGCTGTTGATTGATGTAAAAAAGTAACCAGCTGTAATTATCTGGGAATGAGATGTATTGTTTTGTGTAGCTCCTTAGCTGACTCTAAATGAATAAATGACTTTGTACTACTGGGCCTTGGGAAATCTACACAATGAATATTCATAAGAAGAACAAGATGATTGGCTCTTGTGTTGGTGACGATTTGGCAAATGAACATGCTCTAAAGATTTAGAGAAGATTACAATAGGGTTTAAATGAAATAATAAGGGTAGGTACCTAAATCACAAACAGATATCCTAACAGATAATCATTATGCTTTTGTCACTATTGTTACTATTTAAACCATTTGTGATTTATCATAGAGACTGTCCACTAACCTCCTACTCACTGCTTTCACACTGAGTCTGAAGAAAGCATTAGATGGGATGAACAGAAGCTTCTATGTTTAGGCGGTCTTGGGAGGCCACAGGGTAGGTTGCAAGGGATGCAGAGAGCAGAGTGGTCAGATTCGTCAAGGTGATGAGAATCAACAGCACCCTGGAGGAACCATCCCGTACTGCAGTGAGGGTGCCATAGGGACCAGGTGAGGGCAGAGGGCAGCAGCAGGGAACATCAGCAAGCAGTTTCTGTGATGGACACTGAGAGCAGCAGGACAGGAATTTTGCCTAGTCTTCAATTTTGTCCAGTACCAATGACTGGGAACCACAATAATAAGTAAAAATAATTGCCTAATAGTATCTCAGTTCTGAGTGCACCCAAACATTAGGTTGGAATTTTACATATATCATTGCTTAATCCCTGTCTTACAAATGTAAAAAGAACCTCCAAAGGCCTAACCTGGCTTATTTAGTGTCACTCAGCCAGCAATTGGGTCAGAACGTAGGGATATCCCCTGCTGGAGTCTGGGAGCCTTTTAAGCAAGGTCACACTGTCTGGCAAACAAAGAATTTCTCAACTGGTTCCAACCAAGATGAACTATAACCTGCAGTGCAGAGATAGCAGCCACTGTCTTGGAGAGATTACCGAGTCAGAGGAGGCGCACCCAACCATGGGCCAGGGACAGTGAGGAGGAACCGCAGCCCTATCTTCTGCTGGCTCCTAGCTCATGTCAACCCACACACTGCTGAGGGAGGAACAGCAGGCTTCTTCAAGGTGCCTCTGTGCTAATTCTCTTCATGGACAATAGTTGCTAAGGCTTCAAAGCTACTCTATCCCCTGACCCCCAGGCTTCCTCCGGGCATTCAACAGACCTGCCCTTCACTAATTGCTTTCTACTATCCTGATGACACCCTAGCTCCAGAGAGTGGGCTGGGGAGAAATGGAAGAAGATGACCAAGTCAATCCGTGGAAGAAGGAAGCCTTAAGTCTTGGTTCTCCAACTCCTAGCTCAGCAGCCCTGCCAGGAACATTGACGGCTCTAGAGGAAAAACTGGGCAGGAAAGACAGCCCAGGATGCCTGGCCCTTGGCAATTTCCTAAAAGAATGTCACTTATTCTCAGAAGAATGTGCCCATTTATTCGTGGTAGAACGTGGTACTGTACCTTTCAAGCAATATTAATATGATCCATCATTTATTTAAACACCTCTTGGAACCCATTTTTCTGAAGATTTTGCTTTTTTTTTCATATTTGTATTAAGCAACCTTTTATAAATTTACCAAAGTCATTTATGATTATTTTTCACTAGCAGCAGTGGGAACCAATAACGGAAGAATACAACATAATCTTAATTCCATCAAGGACCAGTGATTGTGTAATATAATTCCCATCTTATTATTGACAACACTATGGTCGTTGGAAATTTTTTAAACAATTTCTCTTCTAAAACATTTATTCTCCCAAGTATGCTTTTATGTGAGTGCCCACTGCCTGCCAGGGAAGGTGATCCACAGCGAACCAACATACAAGTAACCAATAAAGTAAGAAATCCTTGGGCCAAGCAGGTAGCTCAGCAGATTAAAGTGCCTGCTTAGGCAGACGCAGGGACCAGGGTTCAACTCCTGGCCTCCCTTGCTGGCCCGGCTCCTGAAGCACACTGAGACTTCAATTGAGACTGGGCGTGGTGGTGCGTGCCTGTAATCTCAGCCCTTGGGAGGCTGAAAATAGGAGGATCAGTAGGAGTCCAATCTGTGCACTGAGAGCCTCTAGACGTTGTGCTAAGTACAAAAAATGATGATGATGATGATGATGATAATAATAAAATAAGAAATTCTTATCCTCTCCTTTGTCTTTCCAATCACCAGTTGCCTTGACCTAGGCAGTAAGTAATGAGCTGCTAAAATATATACCTTCTTGATCAGTGTTAAGCCTGAAAGACTCTCCTTTAGTTGGCAGCAGCCTTTGAGTTTCACTAGCTTCTGACTTGGCAATAAATGAGATAGGGAAAATGCTTATGCATAAATGCAGAAAGCTATCACCTATATATTTCTGAAAAATATTACAAATTCCATTCTCCCTGGAGAGATAGCTCAGTGATCTAACTGCCTGCCTGGCAAGCACAAGGACCTGGGTTTGATCTGGTTCCGCATGCCGTGCTGAACCTGTGCCAAAGCAACCACCAAAACCAGGCATGGTGATGCATGCCTGTAATCCCACTGCAGTGGAAGCTGAGATAGGAGGACCACTATCAGTTCGAACTACATAGAGAAAGCCTGTACGAAAGAAAGAAACAAACAAACAAACAAATTCCATTCTAACAAGACTACTTCACTAAAAGGAACAGCCGGGGCTGGCCAGATAGCTCAGCAGATTGAAGCGCTTGCTTAAGCAAATGCAGTGGCCAGGTTCAATCCCCAGCATACCCTGCAGGCCCTGCTCCTGAGGTGCACTGAGATGGTGATTGAGACTGGGCACTGTGGTGCGCACCTGTAATCCCAGCTCTTGGGAGACTGAACACATGCAGATCTCTCAGTCAGATCTACATAGTGAGACCCTGTAGACCCTTGCTAAAAGATACCAAAATAAAATAAAAGGGACAGAAGACAAACGCAATAGCCACGCAAATACTCTGAGCAGTGAAATAACCAGGGCATAAGTGGCACGCGCTTGCCTCTGTGGAGGAAGCTGATATGATGTACGCATGACTGTATCATGCTTGGTGCAGTATTTCTGCACAAGCAGACCAGGTTTCCTCAGAGGATCTCATTCCAGGACCTACAGAACTCATCCATTTCTTGGCTATTCTTCCCCAAGCAGAGCTATGGTACTGCAGCAGAGAGAACATTGGACCTAGAGGAGATTGGGGTCCATGTTCCATGTCTACCACAGTGGATGAGCCACACTTTTTGAGCCTCATTTTCTTTATCAATAAAATGGAATTCATAGTATCTTTCCCAGCAACCTCAGAGGATTGCATGAAATGCAAATTAAAGTCTTAATGTGTAAATTACAAAACTGTGTGAAAGTCCTAGAAAGTAACTTTCCTTCACTGCAGCTGAAGAACTATGCAATAGTTTTTAGGTTTAAGGACAGGTACAGAACAGTCTAGACTGGCAGGGACAACCACAGCTCACTCTCCAGAATGTGTGTGTAGTGCTGGACCATACTCCCAGTGCAGATCTTTGAAGGGAAATTTGGCATGTTCTAGGAGGTGGTAGAGATACTTCTAACACTCCACATACATGTAGAGATAATTTCAAATACGTCTTCCACAAGTTTTGCTTGGAAGTTTAGTTTTTGTAGAAGATAGGGGAAGGAAGAATGAAAGTAAGCAAGAGAGGGGAGCAGACAGAGACTTCACAACACAGGAAACCACCTTAATGTCTTCAAGGTATGTGTTATCAACCTAGAGTCCCATGGACCCCTCCAATACAGCATGTCCTGAACCAAAATTACCGCTGTCCCAACCTCAACCTGCTCATTTTCTTTTGTGTGTTCAGCTCTGTTGGCAGTTACTGATCCCTACACATGTCAATAATTATTTGTTGATTTGAGTTAAAACTAAAGTGTATCATCTGGTTCAGTTATTCTGTAGTTAGTTTAAGAAAGTCCACAGAGTAATGTAACCTTCCCAGCCCAGCAGGCACCCCTTACATTCCCCAGCCCAGCAAGCTGGTGACAATTGAGGTAGACCATTGCCAAGAGCCCCAAAATTAACTCTAAGGCTGGTCCAATATGAAATTTGCCCAGAGTGAAATTGGCTTTCTGTGTAGCCCAGTGTAACCCATCCTCAGAGATGATTATTCTTGATTTCAGATCCATCAAGAGCCTTAACAGTGGCCCTAAGACCAACCATCACCTCAGCCTCTGCCAGGCACGCTCAATACCTGCTTGCCAAATAAATTAGTGAGTGAGTGTGAACCAAGTCTTGGTACATACTCTGTGTTCTGAAACACTAAATAAATAATAAATAAATAAATAAATAAATAAATAAATAAATAAATAAATAAAATTGTTGACACCACTAATCTACTGGGTCCCCTGGGAGGGAGGGTGGTGAAAGGAAGTTATTTTCTATGCCTTTGGCATAGGTAACATAATGAGTGTTTAGCTACTCTTCTCAATGCTGAGACAAAGTCCTTGACACCCAATGTTAAAGGAGGAAAGCTGTATTTAGCTCCCAGTTTGTAGAGGTTTCTCTCCATAATTGGGTAGGTCCAAGGCAGGGCGGCAGATGATAGAGGGGCAACATTTCATGGTGGCAGAAGACAGTAAAAGGAGCAACTGAGAGAGAGGAGACAAGCCTCCTTCTGTCCCTTATATTTTATCCAGTCCACCAGGATTAAGGTGGTCTCAACTTAATCAGTGGATAGATCCAGCAATCACCCACCCTTAATCCCAGCACCCCTAATTCCCACCCTGCACTATGAATCATCACATTCTCAAGATTCAGCCAGCTCGACAAACTATGACTGCACAAGGCTTTAGGGGGACATCTAGACACAAACCATAACAATGGGTTTTGTGATAACTACGTCCAAGACATTCAAAACCCTTTCACATAAATGACATTCTATATGGTTAAACTTTTCAGAAATTGGACAGTGTTTTCTCTACATTTTTATATGAAACACAATCTTTGTTTTCTTAGGTTTTGCAGTATCAATTCAGGGCTGGAAAGATAGCCCAGTGATCTAAGCATCTGCCTGCCAAGCACAAGGAGCCAGGTTCCATCCCCAGTACGGCATGCGTGGACTCATAATGATCCTCCTATTTTCAACCTCCCCAGCACTAGAATTACAGATGTGCACCATCCACCATGCCTAGACTCAATCACTGGCTCAGCGCACCCCAGGCACAGGGCCAGCACAGCATGCAGGACTAAGGAACAAACTCTAGTCCTTATGCTTGCCAAAGCAGGCACTTAATCCATGAACTATTTCACCAACACCATTTCACCTTTCTTACTGCCTTGAATTGACCGTAAAAGCTTTAGGAGGGACCATAATCCATTAGTTTGCAAAACATGTAAGTCTTCATTCTTTCCCTTACTTTCAGGCGTTCCTATCAGTAAGCAGAGCTTACCTTGCCTACCTCCCCTCTCCTCCCCCCCACCCCACTGCTCTGGCCTTGTGATTTGCTTTACACAACTGAACTCAATGGAAGTGACAGAATACTAGTTCCACTTCTCTCTCGAGACTAGGCCTCAAGATGTGCTCTCTCTCTCTCTCTCTCTCTCTCTCTCTCTCTCTCTCTCTCTCTCTCTCTCTCCCCCTCTCCCCTTCCTTCTCATTCTACCAGCTCTCTCAGAACCCTGCTGGCTACAGTGCAAATAAGCCAAACCTTGCCTGCCAAATGAGACACATGGCCTTCTATTTCAGTTATATATTATCACATAACAAACCACCTCAAACTCAGTAGCTCAAAACAACAATTATCATTTTCTGCCTGTGATCAGCAATTTAGGCAGGGCCTGGCAAGAACCACTCAGCTCCATTCCACATGGCATCTGCTGGGAAATGTCAAAGTTTAGGGCTGGGGGGAGGTGGGGACACTCAACAACAGGGAGTAACCTGACATCTTGGAGCTGGAGTTATCTGAAGGGTTACTTACTCATACACCTGGAGGTTGGTGCTGTGATGTCACCCGGGACTTCAGCTGTCACTGCTGCATGGGCAGCTATACAGGGCTGCTATGCAAAACCATAGGTAAAATGCGAGAGCAATGTTCCAGAAGGAAGAAAACAGAAGCTTCCAGGTTCTTGGGACTAATCCTTGGATTTAGCTCGGCATCATTTCTACTACATCTGTTGGTCAAGGCAACCACAAAGATCTGCTTAGAGTCAAGACTTTTAGGTGAGAAAGCTGTCAATATTACATCTTTGAAAAATACAACCTTTGTACATGGTCATCACTCTAGCCAATAGTAAATCAATTGCCAGACACACGGGGAAGGCTTGTCCAAGACTAGTTTCTCTCCCTCTCCTTCTCTCTCCCTTTGTCTCTCCCCCTCTCCTTCCCTCTCTCTCTTTGTCTCTCTCCCTCTCCTCTTTGTCTCTCTCCCTCTCTCTGTGTGTCTCTATCTCTATCTCTATCATCTCTGTCTCTGTCTCTATCCCTCTGTCTCTCTGTCTCTGTCTCCCTGTATCTGTCTTTCACACACACAGACACACACACACACACACACACACACACACACACACACACACACACACCAGCTAAGTAGCCAACTAACTGCAAATATATGAGTGCAACAGAAATTAGTCAGGCCTGACCCAAATTAGCATAGCTGCTCAGTTACCCTGACAACTGTTGCTGGCTTGAGACTTGTGAGCAACAGTAGAAGGTTATTATTGTAAGCTATTAGGCTTTAGGCTAGTTCACTGACATAATACTAGCTTCACCATGTACTAGCGAGAAAACCACTCGAGCCTCAGTTTTCTGGCCTCCAAACACAGTGGTACCTTGGGAATTAGTTCCACAGTACCACTAATCAAACTGCTCAAGTTAGAAAGGATAGCAAGTCGTGAGGACACCAACACCAGCAAAGTCTAGCTTGCAAGTTAAGTACCAAACAAATGAGAAATACCAGGACAAAATTTTCATGCTGAAATGCACTAAGCACCAAATGTGATCAATTTCAAAGCAGTTGAGTATCAGTTGTTTAGTGATAATAATGTCTGGGTTATTTGGATTTGATGACATAATGGGTGCTGAGTGCCCAGTAAAGTGCTGGCACCAAGTGGATAAATGACTATTCCCTCCCCTCCCAAACATGCAAAGCTGGACTGGAGGTCACAGTCTCATCATTTCCTATGCTGTGTAAACCAAGGTCACAGAATCTTGACCGGATGTCAATCTCCATTCTGCCTTGAAGAAGGTGACTTTCAAAAACAACTCTCCCTACTAATCCATTAAACTAGTAAGAATTTTCAAAATCACTGAACTATTCCAGCAGAAAGGAGAAAGGGTAGGACAAGAGGTGAACTGTATGATCCTCCTAATGAAAATTTCAAGGAGACCCGGTTGATAAACACTGCAGAAATCCATTCCAAACAAAACCATCAGCTTTTCACTGTGACTTGGCTATTAGCCAGCAATGAAGGAGAGCTTGACCTGATTTGGAGTTGGTTACACAATATGAAAAGTGATTTTTTTCCTTTCCCTGCATCTCGAGGTAATAGCTTTGTTTGTGTCCCTGATCAACAGAAGAGAATGCTGTGCTTGTCCCCTTTAAAATCTATAAGTGCACAAATGGAACCTCAGTTGTGGCTAACTCCACATGCACTTTGGAGCTGCAGTTGACACAAGCTCAGTTAAGGAATGGTCAAAATAAACCTATCACCTTCCAATACCCCGTACCTATTCCTGAGAGGCAGGGGCCATGAGATATTTTCAAGAAAGTGCAGAAACAAAAGATGGCTAACTCTCTATGCTTTAATTGCCCCGATGGTAACAACACAAGCCTGTTTGCAGAGGAATTTTCATTCACCCAAGGGGTCTGGGACACATAATTTCCTTTTGATTTCTCGATAGATCAGTGTGGCAAACAGGTAAGTACTGAAATTTCTGGAATTTGTTTCATTTTTCAATGCTAGCCACAATCTTAATGAGCTCCCAAACTAGGGATTTAGCTATCAACTTAGAGTATTGAATTATACTCAGGAATTTGAACTTACTAAGTCTGGGGTGAAGTCCTGAAATTCCCATTTTTAACAATGTTCTAGATGTCCCTTTGATAACACTGTGCCCATCTGATACTCTTCTTCCCATAAGAAATCTAAAGATAATTTGTGAGGCTCGTGATAACAAATGCATCCTACTTTTCCATGACTTATTACTCGTAAGAATTTGGCAGTACCAAAGGTCACTTCAAGCACTCTTAAAACATGGCCACTACCTCACTAAAACCCTCACAGAGCACAGTGAATTCGTCAAGTTGGTACTTGATCCAGCTGCCAGAACCCCAGTATTTGGGTTTGGCATGCAATGCTTTTTCCAGAAGATTTGCCTTTCTAATTTTCTGTGGCTTCAGTCACACATAACATAAAATTCAAATTGCTTCTCTTTCTTCTTGGGCCTATACCACAGAAAAGGGTAAAGATGAAAAGGAGATAGGCAGAGTCATTCGCAAAGTGTGACAAATGGCAGAGAGGAAATGACAGACTCTAAACTCTGAAGTTAAATACCATGATCAGCTGGTCCAGCTTACTGTCACCCAAGATAGAGAAACAATGGAACAAAAGGTTAGGAGTCACAGACAATCCAGTCTTGACTAAAATAGAACCAGACCACACAGCACAGCTCAAGTGGCACCCAAAAGCTTTGTGAGCACAGACTGCCACTCTTCCTTGCAAAGTTCATCCACATTCTACCCTATGTGACCATCATTCCACAACTTGAATGAGAAGCTGGCTGGCACCTAGGAAGATTATCACTTCAGGATGTTGCACTGTGCTTCTGTGAATTGCTATTATTGAATGAATTTTTCATGGACTGAGTTTCTAGCTTTGTGTAAAGCCACGCAACCATCCAAAGACATAGCCAAGACACTGCACTTACTGTGTTCTCATCATACACAGTCGCTGGCATCTTAGTCTGTGAGTAAGGCTGGGGCAAAGTCTATTTAAATAGTACAGATTTAAATGTGAAAATTAAATCATATTAAGGGAATTTCCATCAGTTTCCCTGGTATTAGCCAGAGAAAGGGGATCTTAACAACCCTCCTCACCCCAACCCCAACACTATAGTGATTTATCAGGAAGGGTCCAGATGCTCTATGAATATCAAGTGAGCGCAACATTATTACTCCAGGGTCAGGCACATGGTTCAGTGGCACAGCACCTGTCTAGCAGGTGTGAGGTCCTGAGTTCAATTCCTGGAACCAAACCAAAAAAAAAAAAACTGTTTTTAATAACATTATTGCCACTCCCTCAAAATCTTGATCCAAAGAGAAAAACCACAAATCACTTCTGTGCATCCAGTAGATCAGGCACCATTCTACTCAAAGAGATTCTCAGATTATTGTAGATCCACATTTGACATTAGTACATGTTTATAGTACATAATAATTACATTCCTTGTGAGGAATCACTGCATTACATAATTGATTTAATTCATTTTTTCAGTCTCCTTTCCCTTCCTTCCTTCCTTCCTTCCTTCCTTCCCCTATTCCTGCATCTCGTGATACTCTTCCTTTCCTTGGTGTATGCTTTTTAATACATAATGTTTACACACCTGTGTAGAGTTGGTGTGTGCGCATAATGCATCTTAATTCCTTTTTCCATTCTTCTTCCTGCCTCTCCCTCCTTATCCTGATCCCATCCTCTTTTGAGAAAGGTTTATCTCCCTACTTCCTGTCTTTTATTTCGCTCTTTATTTTTATTTGTGTTCTCATATAAGAAAAACTGTATCATATTTAAGACTCATACTTTGAAGTAAGTTTTTCCTGGTTCCAATGTCTAAGGTCTCCCAGTGCATGTTATTGCAACCGTCATATAAACCCTCACCTACTATGGAAACACTTCTTTAATGCCACATCAGCAAGTCATGAGACCAACTGACTAAATGTTCTCCAGTCCCTTTTGCCCATCATAAAGATACAGCCAAGTGGCATTTCCTACCTAGCCTGGTCATGGCCATGTGACCATCACTTCCAGGCTTGGCATAAAACACCTACATAATCATCTCCATTCTATATCTTGGCCCATCCACTGGGAAAACTGAAGACCCCAGGACACCAAAAAGACCTCAAACAGACGAGAAGCCACAGGTGAAATAGGTCCATGGCCTCAGAGCAATCCTGGTAGAGTGACCCGAAGGAAAGCTACAGTCCCCTGCAGCCATGGCATGAGTGAGAAGTCATGCTGACTTGGGCTGTTAGTTACAGCATGCAGTCAGTTCTAATGAACATGGCTCACATCGTCATGACTAAAGAATTACATAATTAAAAGGCTTGTTTAAAAGCCAACAGGAAACAGGATCATCGGGGTAAAACAGACTTTGTAAAACTTTTTATTTAATCTGAAAAAAATAAAAAGCTATTCAATAAACCTAACATTAACATTAACAAAAGAAAGAGGCACTCCCTTTGTAAAATTAAACATTATTGGTACATTTTTTATGTCTGTAACAGAGTCAATTAGTTACCTGTGTGATTATTTAATCAGCTCCACATCAGTGTAAAATCTGAATGACTCTCTTGCTGCTAATAGCTTTAGTCCACTGGTTTCTCTCACAACCTCTTTATTTGAAATATTTATCTTTTTATCAAATTCATAGTACTTCTGAGGGGAAATTTACATTTATCAATTAATAGCTAATATCTTCTGGTACATAGTACATATCATGGATATTTCTAGCATTTTCACAATGACTCTGTGAGATAGGCACCAACTTACATTTGAGGAAATTAAGACAGAAAAATAAAAAGTTCTATATATTTACAAAAGTCACCCAAGTGATGATTTCTTTAGCCAAGATAAGGACAAATTCACTCTTACTCTAGAATCCTTCTTCCGATTCATGTCACATTTGTTCTGTGACTTATTTCCTCTTCCGTGTGTTTTTCTATGCTCATTTTCTCTAGGTTGTCTGTGAAGATCTCATAGTAACCGTACTCCTAAAGACACAATTCCAAATCAGGTATGAATACAGTTCCTTTAATTATCTCTATTCGCCTCCCTAAATGGACCTCAGAATTGGCCTTTATTTTATTACTGTAAGTGTGATACACTTATAATTGCAACTCCAGTTCTTTTGAGTTATGAATTCTTCAAACTCTCTTTTTCAAAGGCTTAACACTGCTGACACTCCTTAATAACTTAAAGGGACATTTTCTTTCTATTTCAAATTTCAAGCCTGGTTACCTTTTAATACATATTCAATATGTAGGTATTATAAGAGCAATAGGATTATTCGACATCCTAATTTCCTCAGGCCTTATTTTAAATGCCTTTGTAGTGAAGGGTGATGCCAGCATCAGTGTTTATCCTATTGCTTGGCTTCAGAGCATTCTGGCAGCCCAACTGACATGAAACCCAGGGCTGCACCCAAAGGAATCCTAGTACTGGGAACCAGTGTAAAGAACCTTCTAGATGCATCCCAGTGTGACTCACAACTCATCCCCACCTCTAAGCAAGTTTATGCACACACAGTATACACTTGCTGGTAAAGTGAAGTCATAACAAGCATGCAGGACACTGCAAATTGTGTACTATGAAGGCCAACCCATCAGCCAACTTTCCTTTGTTACTGGGACTATTATATTTATAGATAAACACATTGATGGTAATAGATAATTGTACACCAGTATGCATACTTAGGTGTCTGAACAAAATCCCAAAATGGATTTTAGGCTAACTTCCAGAAACATAAATACCATTTTGCTATGATGCCAAATTTCAAATGAGGCTAAAACAAAAATACTGTTCAACCTTTCAACCCATCATTCACATCCTGGATATAGAATTGCAAAATTAAGAGAGAATTAGGCAATTTACGATTGATGCTTGCTTTGGTTTGGGTTGGTCTGGTTTGGCTAGGAAGGACCTTTAGTGTTGTCCGCATTCTAGGCCCCTCCCACTGAGTCATTTATGGGCCATGTTCTTCATTCACCTCCCATGAATGGAAAATGGTCAGAAAGACTCCTCAGAGAAGGAGCCTAACATGGGATTCTTATGCACATGTGTGACTCTCACCTGGAAGATCTAAAGGAAGAAGGGCTTGTTAGTGGTTTGGTGGCAGAATGAAAGAGAATTTGTTAAGCTAGGGGTAAATCTCCGCATTATCAGAGTAGAGATGCATTTGCCCTCTAGGGAAAATAAAAAGTAGTGATCCAGTCTGGGTGTGCTAATACAGAGCCTATCCCAGAACTCTGGAGGGAGGAGTTCAAGGAGTCTAAATCCTATCTGGGCAACTTAATGATTTCTTGACACCCTGTACCAAAGTAAGAACTAAAAGGGGCTACGAGGGGCTGATTGAATAGCTCTGTTATCTAAAGCTCCTGCGTGGTCTTTTTCACAACAGGTTTGCTGTGAGAGCACAGGTGTAGTGAAAACCACCACCAAATCAAAGCCAACATGGAAAAGGAAAAGGCTCACATTAACATCGTCGTCACTGGACACATGGACTCCGGCAAGTCCACCACCACTGGCCATCTGATCTACAAATGTGGTGGCACCAATAAAAGAACTATTAAAAAATTTGAGAAGGGGGCTGCTGAGATGGGGAAGGGCTCCTTCAAGTATGCCGGGATCTTGGACAAGTTGAAAGCTGAGCATGAGCTGATATCACCATTGACAGCTCTCTGTGGAAATGTAAGACCAGCAAGTATTATGTGACCATCACTGATGCTCCTGGACACAGAGACTTCAGCAAAAGCATGATTATAGGCACATCTCAGGCTAACTGTGCTGTTCTGATTGTTGCTGCTGGCGTTGGTGAATTCAAAGCTGGTATCTCCAAGAATGGGCAGACCCATGAGCATGCCCTTCTGGCTTACACACTTGGTGTGAATCAACTAATTGTTGGTGTTAACAAGATGGATTCCACAGAGCCACCCTACAGCCAGAAGAGATACGAGGAAATTGTTAAGGAAGTCAGCACCTATATTAAGAAAATCAGCTACAACCCCAACACTGTAGCTTTTGTGCCAGTTTCTGGTTGGAATGGTGACAACATGCTGGAGCCAAGAGCTAACATGCCTTGGTTCAAAGGATGGAAGGTCACTCATAAAGATGCAACCACCTTGCTTGAAGCTTTGGATTGCTTCCTTACACCCACTCGCGCAGCTGACGAGCCTTTGTGGCTGCCCCTCTAGGATGTCTACAAAATTGTAGCATTAGCACTCTCCCTGTGGGCCAAGTGGAGACTGGTGTTCTCAAACCCAGCATGGTGGTCACCTTTGCTCCAGTCAAGTCACAACTGAAGTCAAGTCTGTTGAAATGCACTATGAAGCTCTGCATAAAGCTCTTCCTGGGGACAATGTGGACTTTAACATCAAGAACATGTCTGTCAAAGATGTCCACCGTGGCAATAGCAATGTGGGTCAGGTTATAGCAAAAATGACCCACCAATGGAAGCAGCTGGTTTCACTACTCATGTGATTATCCCGAACCATCCTGGCCAGATCAGTGCTGGCTATGCCCCTATCCTGGATTGCTTGCAAGTTTACTACACTGAAAGAAAAGATTGATCCCTACTCTGGTAAGAAACTGGAAGATGGGTCCAAGTTTTTGAAATCTGGTGATGTTATCACTGTCAACATGCTTCGAGGCAAGCACATGTGTGTCGAGAGCTCTGACTACCCACTTGTGGGTCGTTTCGCTGTTCGCGATATGAGACAGACAGTTGCTCTGAGTATCATCAAAGCTGTGGACAAGAAGGCTGCTGGAGCTGGCAAGGTCACCAAGTCTGCCCAGAAAGTTCAGAAGGCTAAATGAATATCATCCCTAACACCTGCCATGCCAGTCTTAATCAGTGTCAGAAGACCAGTCTCAGAACTGTTTCTCCCAATTGGCCATTTAAGGGTGATAGTGAAAGACTGGTTAATGATAATAATGCATCATAAAACCTTCAGAAGGAAAGGAGAATGTTTTTTGGGACCATTTTTTTTTGTGTGTGGCAGTCTTTAAGTTATTATTTTTTCAAATCTATAATTTTTAATGGAAACAACTTGACCAAAAATCTGTCACAGAATTCTGAGGCCCATTAAAACAAAGTTTAATGAGAAAAACAGATAGATAGATAGATAGATAGATAGATAGATAGATAGATAGATAGACAGACAGACAGACAGACAGACAGACAGATAAATAGATAAAATATAGCTCCTGCTGGGCGTGGTGGTGCACACCTGTAATCCCAGTACTAGGGAGGCTGAGGCTGGAAGATCAGTGTGAGTTCAAGACCAGCCTGGACTACAAAGTGAACTCAAGGCCAGCCTGAACTACATAGCGAGACCCTGTGTCAAAAAGACAAAAAAAATAAAAAAACTCCTTCTTGGACAAACTCAGTCATGTGCGGAGGACCACAGTTAAATCCCTAGTACCACATGCCTCATCTGACCAGTGCTTAAGGCAGGCCTACCCAGGCAATAATAATAATAATAATAATAATAATAATAATGATAATAATAATTCTTTCGCCAGTTTCTCTGTACAAGAAGCTGGAAAGACATGAAAAGGGCCTGGAGGTCGAGGTCCATGTGAGGGCCCTAGGTTCAATTGCTAGCACTGAAAAGGAAAAGGAGAAGAAGGATGAGGAGAAAAAGGAAAAGGAGAAAGAGAAAGAGGAAAAGAAGAAGAGGGAGGAGAAGGAGAAGAGGAGGAGAAGGAGGAAGAAGAACTCTGCGGTGGTAAGGAAAACAAGTGACATCTCCAAAGAGCCAACACTTGCCAGACCTATTCTGAAGTATACTTTAACTAAAACATGTGGGGCTCTCCTGTCCTCCTCTTCCACCCTACACTCCGCACTGGGGTGGGGTCGGAATGGCTAGGGTAGCCTCTGCCTTTTCATTTGTACACTAAGAAGGACTTCTGAGAGGGGAAAAACTATGACAGTTCATGCTAGGTGTCAGCTAAGCTAGGATCTGGTGACCAACTTGTTTGGTCAAACGCTAGCCTGGATATTGCCAAGAAAGGAACGTGTGGACATAGCTAACCTTCATAATCAGTTGTTTTTAAAAGATACTTAACCTCAACATAGGTGGGTTTCACTCACATAGTGGAAAATCCTAAGAGCAAAAACCAAGATTTCCCACAGAAGAACGAATTCTGCCTTATGACCATAAAACATAACTCCTGCCCAAGTTTCCATCCTGCCAACCTGATCTACAAATTTGTAAACTTGCCAGCCCTTATCATCATGTGAATCAGTTCCTTAATATAAACTAACCTCTTGATGATACATAAGTCTGACTGATGCAACGGGAAGCTTTTCAGAGCTGGTTCCAGGCAACAGCCAGAGCCATCCGATCATCCTGTGTAGGGCAGGATGTATAAGCTCCATAGCCAGAGGGATTAGAAGAGCTGAAGGAAGAGAAAGGTGAGAGCAGAGGCTGACCACTCCCCCTTTCCTTATTGTGATCTCTGGCCTAGAATAAACCTGAGTGGGGGAAGGGAGCATTCATTTCAAAACCAAGTTTGAGGTTTAATGGTGAGACCAGACTTCTTAGTTCCTGTCCAGTGGCAGCGAGCTCTGTGTGGCTGGAAGTACCGGGAGTCAGGCGAGCACGGGGAAATCAGAGGGCACATCTGTGTCTGGCCTGAGACAACACAGTACCACCGTACGTAAGCCAAACAGACCACAGACTGGCCCCGGAAAGACAGAGGGAAACAAAATAAAATTTCTAACTGACTCCCTGCTCAAAGGTCTTATTGGGGTAACGCAGCAAGCCATACCCACCATGCGAGGCCCAGCCCTGGGCCTGGGGCAGCGCTCCTGGGCTCCCTATCCCTCTGAGGCAGCGCTCCTGGGCTCCACCTACTGAGATGAACTTCAGCCCAGCTCCTCATCTTGGCTCCTTCCTCTCTGCCCGCACCTCAGTTCACATGTTTACCCCAGCAGGGCATATGGCAACTGTGAAAGCTCGGTAACACTTTCAGAAAATACTTCACATTTTGAGAACACATTTATTGAGCATCTACTCTATTGGATGGAAGTACAAATATAAAAATCTCTGGCTTCGGGAGACATATACACATATGTAAGCTCTCGGCTACCAATCTTCTTGTACTGAATTTTAATCCTCTTACGTATCTATTCTGAGTCAGCCTACATCATAAATTCTGGGAGGTCCAAATCTGATTTCCTCTTTTTTCCAAACTTACCTCTGTGAGTTTTGTTCCTGGCTATAAAAGCTGGAGGATTAGTTCTGTGGTTTGAATGAGCAGCCTAATACAAAGACCACAAATTTAGACTGAGAAGAGTTTTTACTGGAGATTTAGAAGGTGTGCAAGTCTTGCTTATTGCTCACAATACTCAGAGACACATACACATGTGTTTGTTTTCAATTTTTTTCAAGTTCTATTCATATAATTTTATTTTTTTTTAAGTTGAAAGAGAACCAACCTATGGACAAAAATAGGTTTCTCTTCCTGCGTAGCGTTGAAATTATCCTTTGGAAAAAGCAGGGAGCCACGTGTCTAATCCATGGGTTTTCTTTGAAAACATTTAATTCTGCAAGAGAGAGCTCATGAAATGGTTTCAGATTTCCTTTCAGGAAGTGAGCGTTAAGACAAAGATGAGAAGATAACATTCTTAAGCACAAGATCCCGGCCTCACGGAGAGAAATAGAGTGCTGGGCCCAAGTCTTCCGCTCAAGTGCAGATGCACGTGCTGGTCGATAGTATAAGGACCAGAGGCAGATAAAGAGGCTCCCAGGGACCCAGAAGAGATCAGAAGCAGGCCCTGGGCAGCTCAGTTGAAGACCCTGGGAGGGTCTTCATGGTAAGTGTGTTGGAGGCTCTTAACACTTATTGACTTATTTTCATGAAACAATAAGCTACTGAAACACCAGCTCCCCAGCCACCTGCCCCTTGCCACTTCCATTAAGCAGCATTTAGTACTTATTTTATCCAAAGCCCCTTTGATTATTACTTAAGTCTCTTTCTCTACCAGCATTTCCAGAACTAAATCAGAAACCAACCAAAGAGGCTTATTTCATAAATGAAATGAAAGTGGCAGTGCTATTGTTTATATAAGACCAAATGCTTCTCTGCCTTCTGTCTAGCAGTAGGTTATTGCCCATAAAAAACAAGCAAGTTTCCTGAAATGAATCTCTGCGTGTTTCCCATGAAGGCCCACTACACCTGCCCCATATAAATCAAATTACCTTGAGGGGGCCATCGCGCCTCCAGCAGACTCCCTTCCCGCCTTGCCTGTCACCTCATCTCAGGAGAGACTCGGAGCCTTGACGAGCCTTCCTTCCCCCGGCATCCAGTTAATTCACCTTGTCCCCCAGGATACACATGCTTTCTGCTTCATGGAGCCTCTTTGGCACCTACAGGCCTACTCCTGTTTTGCATCACCAGAATCTCCTGAACTTTATCCGAGATGATACAGATGTAATTAAACCTGAATTTTCCTCTCTCCTTGTGACAACTCCATGGACAATTAATGATGATAAAAGAGCCTGCCAGCTGCTGCCTGACATACCAATGTGAGCTCCCAACTCCGATGAAGATGGAGGGTGAAGGGCAGGTCCCTCTGGCTCCATTTCAATCTGTCTTTTATCTCACACTAGCTTAAAAGTAGCACTTACTTCAGGGAAATTTAGATTCTTCTTCTCCCCTTTTAGAAACACCAAGCAGACAATTGAAGGTAATGTAATGTCTGTGAAATAAATAAGAATGCTTCTGGGAAGAGTAATTTAAGCTTTATCACCAGGACATTAGATTCAAGCTGACCGCCAGAGCGGCGGGCTGTGCTGGCCACGCTGACCCCCAGGAGAACACAGGCCCACCCGAGGGGCTCTGCCACAGGAGGATCTGTGGCGCCTCGTGGCTTTTTCCACATCTATGCTGCTTCACTGCAAACTGACTCTGGTCACCCTTGTCCCTTTCTCCCTAAATTCTAAGCTAAGCCACAGCTACAGCCTGGTGCTGTGAAAGGCCTGGAGGGAGAGCAAGGTTGGCGAGACGCAGAGGTTAGAGTGGGAATGAGTGGAGAGAAAATAATCCAACCCAGGAAGAGTAAATGAGGAAGAGGAGACTTCAAAACACACACCTCAAACCCACACTCCAACACTGCACTCCGCAGCAGCAGCCCCGGGATGCTGGCCTGTGTCGCTTTCTGTTTTACGGTTGGTGTTTGCATGCTTTAAGAATCCATTTAGAGAATTCCCACAAGAAAGAGTGCGAATGACTCATAAACATAAGAAATAAATGTTCAACATCATTTGTAATCAAAGAAATGCAAATGCAAAACAAGAAAGCATTTTCACCTATCAAATTAATGGGGATTAAAAAGAATTCTAATGTTCACGGGACTGGTGAGATGGCCTATCTCTCACTGTAGAAGTAATTGGTGCAGGGGCTGGGGATTTGACTCAGCAGTAGAATGCTTGACTAGCAAGTTGGAAGCCCTGGGTTCAGTCCTCAGCACCAAAACCAAAAAATAAAGTTCCCCTAAAAAAAAAAAATTAATTCAATCAGAAGTAATTGGTACAGTCTTGACAACAGAGAGCAAAAATCTTAAAACCATACAGATTTCTTGATCCATTAATTCCTCTTCTAAGGATCTACCAAAGGACCTAAGGGGCTTGGCAAGACTTGGGTATGGTTTCATAGGATGGAATTTACACTTAGAACAACTACAAAAATAAAAAATGACTTAGTGATAAATTGTATATCCTAATTATGAAATATATAAATAAATGTTAAAAAGTAGATTTCAACATTTCCCGACTACTTATTTCTATGTAGTGAATTTACATATTTTGAAATTATTGCTAGTCATGGTGTCATAAAGTGATCCAATTTTTTTAATTAGAGACACATCAAAATATTAAGTGATTATTTCTATGTAGATGATTTCAGTGGCTTTGTTGTTCATACTTTCCAAACTTCTCCAAAATGAACATATGGTAATTAAAAAATATAAACAGCAGTGTTCTTAAATGGGTCAATAAAAGCTTAAGATTCTATTCATGGGAATTGACTTTATAACCAACCAACTCCAAGTCTTGGTGGCTTAAAACTTAAAGGTTTGTTACTTACCCAGCTTGCATATGCATTGCAAGTCAGCCAGGACTCAGTACCACTTTACTCCACTCAGAAACCAAAGCCAAGGGGGCTTCCAGCAGTCTAGAGCCATCACTGGCCCACAAGGAAAGAGAAGTATAGAGATTATACACTGGCTCCAAATGGTCCTCACTCAGATTTGATGCAATTTACACTGACATTTCACCATCCAAACCCCCTGTGCAGTCAAGCATTTCAGTGAGCTTACTCTGATAAGTACCATGTTAATATAAATATGGATAACAAAAATAGAGGCCAATGTTGTCTGCACATTAAATCAATTCACATTTTCCTTTGACAACACATTTAAAAATAAAAGTTAATTATATGGAATGTTAGCTTGTAGCTTGCACTGACAGATCTCTCCCAGAGAGGCAGTTAATTGGAGAAAAATCTGACCCTGAAACCAGAACTTCAGGTTAATCACTGAATCTTTTTTTTTTTTTTTTATCACCTGCTATATCTAACTTGTCACCAAATCTTGTAGATTCTAAGTTTCCTAAATGCTCACTCCACTCAATCTTTTCTCTCCACCTCAATTGCTACATTCAGGGCTTCATCATCTTTCACCGAACCTATTACAATCACCTCTTCCCTTGTCTTTTCCTCAGACCTCCTTCTCTGAACCATTTTCCACACTGACACCAAAGCATGCAATCATCTTAAAATCTCCCAGAGACCTCTCACTATCTGAAGGAAAAGTTTAGACAGAGAATGAAAAATTCTCTTCCCTGTGGCCCTAGGCCCTAGACTATGTAGGCATCTCCAAAATGTGTTCAGTGGAAATGTTACATGGGGAAATGGTGTGTCCCTATCAGCCAGCAAATGGGAAAAACTTTTTTTGTCTCCATAGTAGTTGTTCAGAGTACAAGATACAGACATGATAACTTTTCTAAACACTATTGGTACAAATATTTATTCTCCTTGAACTAAGAGAAAGTAGTTGTATGTATAGTCCAACATTCCATAATAGTAGTGGGTTATCAGCAGAACTGGCAATGTCAGAAACTGTTGACTTGTGAGCCTTTTACCGCTCAATATACTAATATGGCTTTGCTTTTTACGCCTTGTGGTTAAAATTTTCTGCTGGATGGTTAAGGTCAATTTAAAGCAAGACCCATATAACAAAACATGTAATTTTTGTATCTGACAAGATCAGTCAAAAATTCAGGATTTACCTTGAAACCATGTACAGCATTTTGTAGAACTTTTGACGGTGTCAGCCATCTGGATAAGTCATGGCCACTGCTTTCTCAGTTTTCAGTCTACGAAAATCTATAGTACTCTGAAAAAAGGATTTCAGAAAATGGAAAGATATTTCCTGCTTCTCAGTAGGAAGAATCAATATTGTGAAGATGGCCATACTCCTAAAATTGTTGTACAGATTTAATGCAATCCCTGTCAAAATACCACCAACATACCTCACAAACCTGGAGAAATCATTCCTAAAATTTATTTGGAACTAGAAAAGACATAGAATAGCAAAGACAATCCTGGGCAACAAAGATAAGGCAGGAAGCATTACCATTCCTGACTTTAAATTATACTACAAAGCTTCAGCGATAGGGGACAACCTGCTTGGGACTCCCCTCCTATTCCTCCCTTGGACAGGAGCTTTTTTACCCTCAATAAATATGTTCTGCTCATAAAAAAAACTACAGTGATAAAATTTGTACGATATTGGCAAAAAAAAAAGATCAGGAGAATAGATTGGAAGATGCAGAAGTAAATACAAATACACTCAGCCACCTTATCTTCAACAAAGGGGCCAAACATGTTTACTGGAAGAAAGATAGCCTCTTTAACAAATGGTGCTGGAAAAACTGGCTCTCCACACACCAAAAGCTAAAACTTGACCCTAGTCTATCACCATGCACTAAACTAAAGTCGAAATGGATTAAAGATCTAAATATTAAAGGAGAGACACTAAATCTCCTGGAAGAGAAAGTAGGAGGAAATCTTGAAAACTCACTTTAAACCTAGTTTCTGTTCCCCAGGGATGGTAAGCATTGAGATTCAAATGAAGTGATTAAATAAATCTTAAGGTTCAGTTGCCCCTTTCCTTCTCTCCTCAGACTATATTCCTACCTGTGTGACCACACACATGTCCTCCACTTCCTCTCTACCTCCTCTGCCTCTCTCCAGGTGAACCAATGGCCTCCACTCTGTTCTCTACACAGGAGGTTCTCCCAACTCCCTCATTCTGGGCTGGCCTTTAGCCAAAGACCATACCCATTTTCACTCTTGCTCTTTCAGGCATGTACTCAAAGGTTTTTGGTGACAAATTCCTTAACCTTCCATCCCTCTCCCCATGTTGCCTTCCTTAACATATCCAACAGGCCTTCTCATTTTATTTTTCCCCAAAGCGTGTTTAAAGAACTATATATTTCAAACTGTTGTTTTGTTTATTGTCTATGTTTCACAGTAAGCTCCCTGAGGGACAGAATCAAATCTGTGCAGCTCACTTCTATATCTCCAGTGCCTACAATAATGCCTAGCACATCAGGGACATTTAAAATATACTTATTAAACAAAAGGATAAATGACCAATGAATGAAATCACACTTCCCAAAACCATTCTAGTACAGAATCCTTTGCCGTGGAGGACTCCACAGATCTAGTTATAACCAAGCACCCTCCCCCTTGCTACTCATCTTGCCTACAACGGAGGCCCTGACTCTGCCCACACAGCCCCTCCTCTGTCCTTAGCCAGTTAAGGACCACTAATGCATACTGTGGAGTCTAGCCCTAACTTACCTTGGTTAGACATTTACATATAAAAGGTGAAAAGTATTTCATTATACCTTCCTTGGAATTTCTTATTGAAATCCATGTATTAAAAAATCACTCACTAAATGTTAGCTATGTCCCAGGTGGTATATTAGGCTGATAGGGGAAAATGACTAATAGGACACAGGATTTGACCTCTGGGAAGACAGATGTAGAATCAAGTAGTTAGAGAATTTTAAGTAGTCACACAGAGATATGACTGAGTATTATGTAGATAAGCAGATTCACAGTCTAAAAAGGTCAAAAATGTTTTCCAAAGTGTTGGCCTTTGAGGCAAGCCTTAAAGGGTAAGTGTAAACTTACGTTAAAATCAGGCTTATAGAATCTTCTCACACTGAAGGAAAGGCAGTGCAAAGGCATGGCACTGTGACAAGAAACCAGAAGCAATTTGGATCAGTTGGAGGAAAGGAGGGAAGTCTTGGGAGAGGAGGCCAAGGAAAGACTGCAAGAGTAAACCCTGTTCCCAACTTGCCACAGTGGTAGCTTATGCTCCTCTTTGTTCAGACACTCAGTGGAGGAGTGCAAACCTCCGGAGAGAACCCATAAGCATGAGATGGGCTGGCTGGTACATGAACGGTGATCTAAATGTATGGTTAAAGTTCAAATATTTTAAAATTTGTTAGAGTAAAAGTCACACTGCTATTAATCTCCCTCAGAATATCCCCTCTCATTCTAAATATATTTGTCCCATCATTTTTTCTCATTTCAGAAGCAGCTCTGGAGGTCTGGCTTCATGAGTGTCTTGGTGGGGGGGTAATCAAAAATAGAGTGAACACTGCTGCTGGGTGTTACAACCCACCAGTAAGGCAGCCACATGGAAACACTACTATGAATCCTCATCCACCTCATTTACCAGATCTGGTACCACAACTCGCTCTTTCCCAAAGCTCAAATAAGCATGAAAGGTGAATGTTTTGAACTGATTGAAGATACTGAGACAGCCACTCGGTAGAAGACACTCATAAAAGGGAACTTCCAGAACTGCTTCAGAAAGGAGCAAGAATGATGGAGTGTGTTTGAGGCAAGGAAAATTAAAGGCAATGTATCTCTTATTGCGATCCATTTTTTTTAAATTAAATATTCAGCATCTCTTTTAATTGCAGCTTAGAAGTGATTCCTCGCATCCACCCTCCGCATAAGCTGGCCCACCATCCATGCATATTCAGCCTCAGCCCCATAGTACTGGGGAAGGGGCTCAGGTTGATGTGTTCATTGATGGGTACTCTAACAGTGCAGCTCTTGCTGACATCACAGCTGCAGTCACTCACACTGGTTCATTTTGATGCTCAAAATGTGAGCAGGAAAGGAAGGCAGCAGGGATGTTCTGGTTTCAGTCCCTTGCAGGAGCCCTTGCAGAACCCAACATCTAACTGCCTCACCTTCCCCAAATCATGCCTGTTGCATTATGGAGTACCTGCCATGTGCCACGCGGCTGGCCAACAACTGGTCGCATTATAATTCCTGCTTCTCCTTAGCTGTTCTCCATGAAGTCACTGTCCCTTTCTGTGTCTGCTGTACCCAGGCATGAGATTCTTGAGATCAAGAAGAATATTCTAGGCATCTCTGTATCTCTCAGATACTCTGCACAAGGCCTGACATGCACTGGGTCTTTGATCAGTATTTGCTGAATTGAAAGTTATTGTCCAAGAGAGGTCAACCAAAGGTAACCATTAAAAACTGGCCTCACCAAATCTTCCGGTTGTATGAACCTCTTACCTGAGCTGTGCTGATTCTAAAATGGAGCGCTGACTCTGGAGGAAATTGGAATTCCCAGATTTCCATTAGAGGGCAGCACAATTGTAACGTCAAGACATAACCTTATGCCTGATCACTGGTCTGTGATGGTAGGAAATGTGCCCAGCTCTATAGACAGAAGAAAAACTGCAAAGAAAGCATTTAAAGCTATAAACAATTTTTCTTTATTCCTCATCTGGGTCCTGAGGCCTGTGATTTGGCTCCAATTCTTCATTTGTGGTTGTTTGTTTCAGATAATAAAACTGTTCCTTTAAAATAATGGAGACTATATTGAAGCTAAAAATAAATATCAAAAGACCAAAGTCCCTGAGTGGGAACAATTATTGCAAAAGGACCAGCCAAGCTCAAAACAGCTATTAAGGGACCCTGGAACAGAGAAAAGGAGCCTGGCTCCTTGGCTGATGGGGTTATATGGGCAGGTTGACAAACAGAAATAGAGAAAACATTAAAATACAGAAAGCACACAAAGCAAAGGCATCTATGCTCCACTATGATCATTGTTCTTACTGGATCATTATTGACCACTAACTATGTATAATATTGTTAGGACACTTCACAAAATGGGTAGGAAATGAGCATTTAACATGTGAGGGGGAAAACAAAAGGAAAAAACAGAAGGAGAGCCTGGTTTTGATTGTTCAAAGGAATAACACTACGGTCCAATTTCACTGCTAGATATAATAAGTCCCCATAAGTAAGCAAATGCAAAGCAAGCCAAGCTGATGCAGTTCTGTTTCAACACTGTGCTTATTTGTTCCCTGATGCATTCAGTGAAAGAAAGTGACAAAATTATTCCATGGATTCTGAGAACAATAGTTCCAAGGGTAGTACAGTTGTTTTAGAACTGCCTTTCCTCCATAAGCTCTGGGCCTGGGCAATTCACAAATGCAACCTATATTTATTTTTCAAGGGTTCTCTATGTAAAGACAACTCTCTTAGAAGCCCAGTCTCAATATGCACACATTTGCCTCTTCCTGAATCAGTATTTCAATATTTATGTGAAGGGATGCATTTTAATCAGTAATTATTTGATCAATTATTTTAAGTGTATAATGGCTTTTCTCATCATTAATTTATTTAATAAACATTTATTGAGCATGTATTATGTACCAGACGTTCCACTAGATGATTCCAGAAAAATGTCAGTTTCTATATTTAAAAATCTCAGGATCTGCTGGTAGCATTAGCAGGAAATGGACATGGACAATTAAACAAGGTAAGCGATACAGACCCAGGAGATTGGCACTTATCCCGGCAGGATCCAGGCAAGGGCAAGGATCAGACAGGCTTAGTGGAGAGAAGTGAAGATGGGTAGTGATAGAGGAACCCCTCAACTGCATGGATTTGTCAGGACCCGTAGAGAAAAAAGAGACTTCCTATTATCCGCCTGTCAACAACAAAAACAGAAACTAATACTAGTCAAGAGACAATTCTATGTGAAACATTAAGCTAAATAGTTGGAATATTAGGTCTTGCAGAGGGTCTGTAATTAATAGGTACAAAACAATAGGGTGCCCACATGTGGCTGCAGTCAACACAAGGATTCCTCCCCATCAAATGCCAGTGTTCTTCTCACTAAAACTTGTGAATGTGTCATAATGGCACACTATCGTTACATGGCCAAGGTCAGTTTGCAGATGAAACTGACAGATTTTAAGGCAGAGCTTTGGATTAGCCATACGCAGACAGTGTTGTCACAAAGACTTCAGCAGTAGAGGAGCGAATGCAGCAGCAGGAGCAAAGGAGATAGCTCAAGCTTGTCACACTCGAATGATACACCCAGCGTTGCTGACTTTGAGAATGGAGAAACGTCTGATGGCCTCCGGAAGTTCAGAACAGCCCACAGCCTCCAGTTAGCAAAATAGTCGTGGTCTCACTCCTACCACCACATGGAAGCCAACTCTGCCAACGACCTGTGTGAGCTGGAAGGAAATGCTCCCCCAGAGCCCACCAACTGCAGAGCTTTAGGTCACCCATGAGAGTCAGGGAAATCAGCCAAGCCCACTGGACATCTGACCTATGAATATATGATACCACATAGTTGCATTATTAAATCACTAAGTTTATGCCAATTTGCTATGGCAGTAATAGAAAACTGATACTATGATATTATCTGAGTGAGGAGATTTTTAAAAAGTGACAAAACATTACCACTACCCCTACTATGGGCCAAGGGCTTTTCAAACTTCTTTAGCTCCTATAATCCTGCAAAGTTGCTATTATTCTCTCCATTGCACAGATAAAGAGAATGAAGCACGGAGATATTTAAATAACTTAACCAGAGTCACGGCTAATGAATAGTAGAAATGGGCTTTGAGCTCAGGCTCTCCCGTTTGTGCCACACTGTCCCAGGTGCTCCTTTCCACAGATTTACACTGGATCTGGAGCCTTTCTTTGTGCATTCTCTTAACTGAACTCTGAAATAGCCTCCAAGGCAGACAGGGCAGGAATCCCCACACTTTACAAACAAGACAGCCAGTCTTGGCATCATTTAGGATCCAGGGTGAAAACACAAACTTTCCAAACTCCCCACCCTCTCCTCCACCTTTGCATTCAGGGCAATACACACTGCACCTGGGAACAGGCAGCAGTCCAGCGCATCTCTCGCCTGGGGCCTGTGCTCACACACGTGCAGAAGTGGGCTGCTGTTACAGGAGAAAATCCTGGTGAGCCCAGGGTGGGAAGTCAACGCTTCAAGTGAAACTAAGCGCTGTAGCTATGCTGCTAGAAGCGCACAGCGTACTTTGTTCAGCATAGGGTGATAATTATCAGTCAGTGATATAATTTGACTTTGGAGAAGACAGTCATTCCTTCAGCGTCCTACAGAGTTATACTGAGCATCAGCCATGTCACTTTATATGCTTCCTTTTTACTCAGTTATTTAATGTCCAATTCCTAGAGCCATTTTGTGCCTAGAGCTTCTTAAAAACATAAAATCTCATCTATGAGAAGCTCCCAAAGAAATCTGCTTTATCTGTAGCACAACCCATTTACTAAAAGATCTTTCTGGGATAGCTCCATGGGCCAGGCAGGTGCTAGGCACTGGCAGTGAGGAAAAGATCAGATGGGTTCCTGCTTTCATGGGGCTTACGCTCTTCTGAAAAAGACAAAGAAAACATGAGTTATCAGATGAACAGAGTAATTATATTTGAAAGATACAAGCAAGGCAGTGAAGGGAACCTAGACTCACAGAGGTGCTGTGGATCACTCTGTGATGGGGCGCAAGCGCCAACCATGAGGATTAGGAAGATGAGAACAGTCGCCTTCAGCACTGCCCGCCTAAGAGAGCTTCCCATGAGGGAATCCACAGGAACTGGAGCCCACAAGGTCCAGTCTTCATCTGTGGATGGATCCTCAATACGCAAAGCCCAGCACTGCAAGGAGGTGCTAATAGAAGATGCAGTGTAGTTCCTGTTCTGCTTCTCTTATGAATTTGAGCTGCTTACTTAACCTGCCTACGGCTCAGTTTCTTCATAAGATCGAACTGAGCCATGTAACTTACTGGAATGTTCAGCACACAGTTCGTGTCCAGTTAATACACAAGCGTCTGGATCATAGCTATATCTTGATAAATCTCTCTCTTAAGGATGTGCCTGCCCTGAAACACAAGTCGTGTGCAGCACTGGGTCTAGAATGCGCATTCTCACCACATCCCTCCCCCATAAAATAATACCCCCTATAATAAGATGAGCTGAAATGAGTCCCCCAAAACTATAAACTGAGATCCTACAAATTATACGCTGATACCCAAATATCTCAGAATGTGATCTTACTGAGAAATAAGGTCATTGCAGATGTAACTAAGATGAGCTCAAACCTGAGTAGGACAGGTACTAAATCTACTGTCACTCATGTCTTTATGAAAGGAGGGATATTTGGACACAGACAATGGCATATAGAGAGGGCAATGAGGTGAAAAAAACAGCACTCACAAGCCTAGGAGAGGCTTCTCAAACCCAGCCTTCCTCAGAAGGAACCAAGCCTGCTAGAAACTTCCATTTGGACATCTACTCTCCAAAACTGTGATTTTGCCATTGATCTATCATCCCTGTGGCACTTGTTCCATCAGCACCCACCCATGAATATTTACTTTTCCTAAAGTGTACAGAGCCTGTGTTGCTCAACTCCAAGGCCCCAGGATCTAGCGGGGTGCCCGACATGTATGTAGCACATGTTTGAAAAACATGCGTTGAGTGAAATACAATGTGGTGCTGTGGCTCCGTAATAAGACGTGCCACACTAAAGGAAGCTGGGGCCTCAAGTAAGGGACACAAGTGTACCAGAGAATAGGAGAGTCCGTCACTATTGAGGACACTATTATTAAAACAGATGCAAAAAAAAAACAATACTAGACACTGTGGTAGAAAGGAAGTCTTTGGAGCCTCAGCTGGCAGGGAGCAGAAGCGTCTTCAGAGACCTGCTGCACTGGGTGACCACAGACCTGTGAGGTCTGTCCCTGAAGAAGCCCCTTACCACACTAGGTGGAATCAGCGCTCAGTCACTGGTGAGGCTGCTGGCAAGCATGGACATCATTACATCATTCCCTCAGGCAAATAGATCTGATGAGCTGACATGGTACACAGAGAGCCTCAGAACTAGGGAGAGCACAAGCCCAGACCCACACCTGGAAGGCCAAGGGGACCTTGGACTCAGGACCTCAGAGGCAGAAGGCTCTGTGGAGTACACCAACATGTAAACAAAGATGCATGAGTTCAGGACCAGCCTCACACAGGGGCAGGGGTGCAAAATCCTGAGCCCACATTTAGAAGAGGAATCTGAGACCTTTCCCCACAAAAAAGCCGAGAGGAGGGCTAAGCTGGTAGAGCAGCCAAATCATCCAACAGAGAGGTCTGGGGTCAGCAGAGGCACAGAATGTGAAAGGAATCTTCAGTGGAGGACAGAAGGTCTAGGAAGAGTTAAGGTTATAATGGTAGAGCAAAAAGGAAGACGGGGAAAAGAGGACTTTTGTAATTGAACTATTCTAATCAACTGCTGACTCTACACTGTTCAGATTCACCAGGTAATTGCTCAGTCCTCCGTTTCATTTCATCTGTGTAGACGCACTGAAAGCAGCACTTGGAGGGGGAAGGGTGGGCTTTAGAACTGATTAGGGGAAATCACTCCTTGCAGGCCTTAGGTTATTCTTGTTAAAAATGATGCCAGGAAAATCATAATTAAAGTGGGAACATGGTGAATAACAAGAGCCCCTTTCCTTGAATGTGAAATAAATTTTAACAACTACCTCAGCGAAAGAACCCAACATGTTCGACCTTCCAATAAGGGTAAGCAGAGTTTTCTATCAGAGTGAAATAGAAACTATAAATCAAGTAAGTGTTTCATATCTAGAGTCCAAGCCAGCTCCAGTGAGTAAAATTCCACTCCCCTACAGTCCTGTGTTTTTTTCCGCTAGCTGGCTACCCACTTCCTTGCCTCCAGAATTATATGAATCCTGTTTCTTCATCTTAAATCTATGAAACTAGCATGAAGAGCTATAGTCTTGACTATGGTGACACATTATCCAAGATAAAGAGGCTGGTCAGTAATAAATAAGCCTGCATCAACATTCTATGAAGTGTATGGGGTAGAGTCAGGATTATAGAGAAATGAGAAGGAAGGAAGGGAGGAAGCTGCTTTGGGAGAGGGATGGGGCACCTCTGTGAAGGAGGCAGGCTGGAACAGAGGAGGATTTATGCCAAGGCTAAAGTGGACCAACTCCTCCTGATTCAAGTGCCATCCTGAGCCGACATTCATGCCTTGCTTTCCCAAACTCAGCATGGGGCCCAAGGACATTCCTCACCGAGGGAGAGCTCGGCTCTCCAAAGACATGCGCTGCTTGTAGAAACTTCAGGTAGATTTTTCTGGGGTACTACTTGCCAGCTGGAGGTACACTCACAGCTATTTGGCTGACTGAAACCCTCTTCCTGTTAAAAATATGAGAATCCTTCCTCAGGGGTTTAGTTCAGAGCAAAATAAAATATAGTCTCATGGGCACAGTCACACTCCACAAACTCTCCAGAGACTCTTTGATCATCTCAACCGTCTGGCTGTAGATGTGGAGCAGCAGGGGGTACTGGGCGCGGCATGGCCGGCTCAGTGGTGGGAGCTCTCTCAGGAGAACCTGGCTGCCTTCACAATCAGCAGAGAGGGCTTTGCTGACCAAACCCCACATCGTCAGTGAGGCAAGGCTGAGGGCTTTCGGGGTCCTTCCTTGGGCTCCCCCAGCTGAGTCTCACACTACAGGACATTTCACAGCAATAGGCCTCGTAGCGACGTTTCAGCTATTAAAGCCCACTCCTCCCTCTGCAGCGCTGTTTCCAGCCACCCTGCTGCCCCTGAGACGACTTCTGCACAAGCTCAGAGAGGACTTGGAAAAACTGAACCTAGAGATCTAAAAGGACAATGGACAGGTTTCTACCCTCATTCAGGTGATCCCAGTTGTTTCTCTGAGCCAACTGTGCACTTAAGGTGCTGGCGGAAGCCGTGGTCCTCCCGTTCACAAATACCTGAGCCCAGTGTTTCTTAGTCCTGGTTTCTAGTAGAATCACCCGGGAAGTGTTTGAAAAGTATCCACACTGAGGCCCTAGCCCGGAAGTGCTGGCTTGATCGGTCTGGGGTGCATTCCAGCCTGACAGCTGTGGTTCCAAAAGTTCCCCAGATGATCTTAACATGTGGCCAAGGTAGACGCTCAGGTCACAGGCTGTGCTCCAGGTCTGTTCACCATTGTCCACAAAGAATGATGATTGCTTGGCGCTGATACCTGGCACAGGAATCTCATCTATTGCTTGCCTTCTTGATTAGGTTATCAGAGGGTAGATTTAAACCCAGAATCTGAAGGTCATTAGAAGTTATGGTCCATAGACCAGCTAGGATAAACACCCCCTACTTGTCCAGACTGAGCTTGTTGAATGCACTTGTGGATCAGACACTACACTGGGAAGGGAAGTGCTGCTGTGTGCATCGAGCAGGTTCTGCAGCTGTTTTGCTTTCTCTTTGCTCCTTTGGATTTAGAAGTCTTCCCTGTCTCTGTCTCTCTGCCTCTGCCTCTGTCTCTGTCTCTGTCTCCATCTCTGTCTCTCTCTGTCTCTCAGTCTCTGTCTCTCTCTGTATCTTTCTCTCTCTCTCTCTCTCTGCCTCTCAGTCTCTCTATCACTCTCTGTCTCTCTGTCTCTCTGTCTCTCCCAGTCTCTCTGTCTTGCTCTCATTCTCTTTCTCCCTCCCTCCTTCCCCTTGATCCCTTCCTCCTTTCATATGTGTTATGTATAAAACATTTCTGCATGACACATATACAGAGACATGTTTACCTACACATCTCATAATTCGTATGCACCAGGAGCTAATCTCCAGCATAGTGCTAAGGTCCAGTGTGATGAGAATACAAGGGGAAAAAACCTGTGCAGAGGCTGAACACACCTCGAGCCCTTCTCTTTCATGACTTTTCATCTCTTGATCAAGTTTCTATTATATTAGCCTAAGGATCTAATGCCTGTTAAATATTCAAGAAGCCCAAATAAAAGACCTTCTCTACTCTCTCTCACTGCTGCCCTTTCAAGTGTTTCATTTCCACCAAGCTGTCAGGAAACACACAATTATGAAACTTCCCAACCAGATTTCATAATTCTTGGGTCTGCCTGGAACCTTGGAGAAGAAGAAAATTCAACTCCTACAAATGTCTCCATCCAGCTTGAAAGGCTAAAGACTTAGAAATGCTAGAGCAACTCTAAGGAACCAGCAGTCTCCCCACCCCTGTGTTTCTGCTCTCCCCACCGCCTGCTTCCACCAGCGCCCCCTCTCCCAGTTATGTCTTTGTCACTCTTCCCTATGAGGCTGCAGCTGACCCACCGTGTGTGACACATCTGTCCCTGTACCACCATCCTCCAACAGTTTGGACCTAGCTTTAGTCTGCATGCAGTGAACCTTCCTAGAACACTTCCACTCACAGTCTCCAGTCTTCACTTGTCTTAAGCTGAGGGCTGCTATCACCCATTATGCAGAGGATGAAGTTAGAGTCCCACCTCTGAGCAGGTGAGGCTTCGAGGACATTTCAGATCTATGATATCTATCATATCCGTGTCTCTCACAAGACCCATTAGGCAGAATCCAGAAAATTGCAGAGTCTACTCTCTTAACAACTGCTCTATGATGTTAAGACTTAAACAAACACAGCTGTTTCCAAGGTTTGGCGCTGGTAGAAGGCAGCTGTAACACTCACTAGCTATGCGACCTTGACAAAATTACCAAGCTTCTCTAAGGCTCAGTTGCCTCTTCTAGCAAATGAGACCAACATCAACACTGAGCTACAGAAGTTGGTCTAAGGATTAAATTAGGCAGTGCAGGTGAAGTGCTTAGCTTGTCCCAGCACTGAGGAAATACCTGATCAACGTTAGATACTACTGCTGTTCCTGTTGCCACTTAACATTCTGTCATGAGAAGCATGTCAAGTTCCTTTCCCGTCTGAGTGGCCATTGTCTCTCTCAGTCAGGGCAGTAGCAGTTATTAGCCTTTCTAAATAGGTTTATTGAAATATAATTCATACATCATACCACGCACCCATTTACAGTGGCTAGCTCAATCATTTTCAGTATATTTAACCATTACTACAATCAATTTTAGACCAAATTCAGAATTTAGAAACCAGTTCAGAGCCAAACTTGGGATCAATTCTGAGAAAGTTTTCATCACCCCAAAAGGAAAGCCCGGATCCTCAGTTATCAATCCCGCTTCATCCTGAGCCCTCGCTCCCGCTAGCTCTTGGCAACCACAAACTTGTATTCTATGTAATCTGAACATTTCATATAATCGAATCAATGGTATGTTGTCTTTTGGACTAACTTCTACTTAGCATAATGTTTTCAAAGTTCATCTAGATTTAGCAATTATCGATACTCCACGTCTTTTTAATACTAGGCATTGCTTCATTGCATTAGACTTCAATTTCTTTACTCCTTCATGAACTGATGAATATTTGTGTTGTTTCTGTTTTCTGGTTATCATCACTAATGCTGCTATGAGCATCTACATACAAGTGTTTGTGGAGACATATCTTTTTACTTCCCTTGGGTATATACATTAGGAGTAGAAAGGGCTGCCCAAATAGCTCAGCAGATTAAAACATCTACAAGCAGATGCAGGGGCCAGGGATTCAATGCCTGGGCCTGCTGCGCAGCCCCACCCCCAGAGTGCGCTGAGATAGCCATTGGTACCGGGCATGGTGGCGTACACCTGTGCAGCTCTTGAGAGACTATAAACAGGCAGAGCACTATGAGTTCAATGTAGTAGTAAGACGCTGAACACCCTGTAGATCCTTCTCTAAAAATACAAAACAAACAAAAAAAAGAAGAGTAGAACTGCTGGGTTATATGATAACTCTGATTTAAGTTCATGAAGGAACTGCCAGTTTGTTTACAAAGGAATTAGATACAAGTCTTACACATGCTTCTAAGTTCCCTGGAATAAGTCATTAAGCTTTACCAAGCCTCAGTTTTCTTATTTTCAAAATGAGGATATTATGCCCCAAAAGAGATATTATATATATATATATATATGTATATATATGTGTATATATATGTATATATGTATGTATATATATATGTATATATACATACATATATACATATATATACACATATATATATATATATATATATATATATATATATATATACATATATATATTAGTGCCTGAACTGAGGTGCTTCAGGGACAGGTATTCTGCTGTCTCTTCTGGCTTTTCCAGTTGAACTAGAAGGAAGGACTGCACCGCCAAAGACATGAGTGCAGCCCTGTGGTGGGATGGGTAGGGAAAATGAAAATGCAAAATCAGGCTCCTCCCTGAGTTGTGTCACTAGTCTCTAAGTCAAGAAAAATGTACAATAAACTATTCTCGAGTATGTATATATTCTCTTTGCTATTACAAAATGGACTTCTGCCCAGAAACCACAACAAGTAGAGAAGAAATCAATAATCTATGTTTTATATGCTAATGTAATTTGGTGGAAAATGTACTCCAATGGGCTCTGTTAGAACAACAGTGCCCAGATTGCCCAAGTTTCTTACAGACACCATCTCCTGAAGGGCCTGCAAAAGCAAAACTCAGCAAAACCATTGTCCTCACGAGCCTAAGCAAACTGTGAGCCTGTCCCGTCATGCCAAAGCCCTCATTAGCATTTGTTTCTGGCAGAAACGACTGACAGTCCATCAGTCCCAAATAAACAATAACATAACTCTGCAAAAAGAAAATGTTGGGTACTTAGGGGAGTTGTTATTTAGGGTAAAAATATCCCTTGGGCAGATACACTTCAACACAGAAGTTAGTTTCAGAGTTACTTTGCAAAACCTTGAGGAAGAAAAAAAGACGAGGCAAGCCAGAAAAAGTTGTGCATGGAGTGTTTGACAGTATAAGGAATATTTTTCCTTTGGGGGCAATGGGGAGGGAATACAGAGCGATCTCTTCTAGCATTTGGGAAAAAATAGAAGAATTTCTTTCTGTAGCTGCAAACACCGCAATAAGACCAGATTGAAGACTGAATGCAAGTAGGCTGCTCCACAGCTATGGGTTCCAGGATGCAAGGGTCGAGGCTCAAGCGGAAATGAAGCATTGCCCAGGCCTTCTTGCTGTGGGCCCCAGCTTCTGCCTCCCTCTGCAGTAATGCTAATTACGGGGTAAGAAAAACTAATTTACTTCTTTCCTGGAAACATTAATCAAACTTATCAACAATGCACAAGAGAGAATGAGAGAAGAAGAGAGAAGACAGGGAGGAGAAAGGCAAGAAGAAAAAGAGGAGGAAAAAGGAAGGAGGGAGGGAAGAAGGAAGGGAAAGAGGGAGGCAGGGAGGGAGGGAGGGAGGGAGGAAGGAAGGAAGGAAGGAAGGAATGAAGGAAGGAAGGAAGAATGTGAGGGAAGGAGGGAGGGAGGTGAGAGAGGGAGGGTGAATTTTAATTGGGGGATTCAATAAAGATTTAAAGAAAATATGTAGGCAGTGTGCAATTAGGTATGGGAAGGTTAATGGGAAACATGCTGACTAAATGATTAAAAGCCACTTGAGATCTTCCTTAGTTGGGAGGGGGAGCACATAACTGAGGATGACGCCTGCCCAACTGTACAGTACCTAGTCGTTACTAAGTAAAAGTACACACATGCCCGCCCCCCCCCCAGGTGTAACTCAGTTATTTCTGAGGCCAAATGTTATGTAGGGCAAGAGTGCCATGGAGTCCTTCAGTTAGGAAAGCACTACAGTCCTTCAGTTAGGAAAGCACTACAGTTCCTCATAGGAACCAGAGCCTGGGAAGTCCAGACCCCAGAAAACACTACAGAGGGGGTGCATGAGATAAGGGATCTGACATTAGAATCCGAGAGGAAGGACAGTGGTCTTGTGAATGAAACTAGGGAAGGAAAGGGCATGAGATGGGGAGCGGGCCACGGCCCTGTGGAATTCAACCTGTAAATCTCGCTCTGAATCTCAACCGCTCCCTGTAGTCACCGAGGCATTGTTCAGCTGTTCCCTTCCCAGGCCCACCTGCTCTGCACAGAGGCCCCATCCCATAGCCAGAGCTCCCCAGGTCCTGAGGCCTTGGGGTACAGTTCCATGAAGTGACACAGCTCCCCACAACCACCTCGTCATGAAGCCTTCCTCATCTTCATCTTCCCTGCCAGCCTGCAAGTTCCCAGAAGGCAAGAAAAGGCGCATCCTGCTCCTGGTATGTCTCAGGGTGAACAAAATGTGGGGCAAATGTAGGGCCCCCAGACTGTGTTGACCTGGACTGAAGTCTGTAGGTAGATAAACAAAATGGAGCTCCAGCCCAAGAGTGGGGTGTGCCCACCGAGGGACACCAGGTCGCGTATGTGGGGTGCGCAGGAGGATCAGCCCTGGGGAAAACCAGCCCAAGGACAAGATTTGGCCCCTCCCCCATCAGTCCTCACCAGACTTTCATTTTTTCCAGAATCAGTGACTCCTTATTCTTAGACCAGAGGAACTTTTAAGTCACTGTTGTTAAAAAGTTAAAGCCCTTTCCAGTGATAAAGTACTGTTACTAAAGTAGGAGCATGAATTGGAAGTATGGATCAATAAAAGAGCAAAAACAGCCCTGAATTCATATCCCAAATTTGCTGTCAGCTAGCAAAGAGGTAAATCAAATCATTTCATTTCTCTGTACCTTGATTTTATTATCTGCACAATGGCAACCATAAGAATAGCTGCTTTTGTGGCATCATGCTGCTTGGATTGAGAATGCAAGGCATATACTTGGCGCTCCTCTAAGCGATATTATTTAGTGATAGATGTGTGTATGTGACATGTCAGCAGCATTTAGCATTATGATTCTCAAATATTTACTAAATTTACTCCTGCTGTGTGAAGATAAAGACAAGCTGTGTTTCTTGCTCTCAGGGGAAACCGTAGCTCATTAAATTAAACAGGGCCAGGACTGGCTGTAGCACAGAGAGGTTAAGACACTTGCCAGGAGCCTGAGGGTGGCAGAATTGGGACAAAAAGACACGTCTGGTTATTTCCAGAAGCTACTCTTTCTCATGGTTCACGTTTTCTGGAGAGGACATGAGACCTTCTCCTTACCTGCTGTGCCCCTCCTGTGGAAAGGAAGAGAAAAACTAGTGCTATCGTCATCCGAAGGAAAACAGAATGTTTCCTACTGTGGTTGCATTACAGGTTACTACCGAAAGGAGAAAGAGGCACAAAGTAATTTCAAATGAGTCTTGCTTAACAGGCTCTTATGGATCACCTAGAGCAGCAAACCTCAACCAAGGAGGACAAGTTACTGATCCAAAATAAGAGAAGGAAACTCAGGTGGACATCCTTCTTTCTCCCTGTATCTCAAGGACTCCTCTTCCCAGAAGAGCAGCCTGTTGTAAAAACTCATGTACACAATACTAGGGAATAAATGATGTGTACAAGAATCAAAACCATATTTTAACAATCCATCTTCAGCTTCAGTCTGTCTCCCAGTGCAAAGCAGATTCTGACAGTCCTCTGGGTGGAGGGAGGGCTATTCAGACATAGGTTGGGGCCAACAGTTCCTCGGTATGGAGAAGCAAGAAGCATGGAGCGGAACCCTGAGGAAAGGCCCAGCCTAAATTCCCCTTGGTGAATGCCTACTGAGTGTCTACTCGGAGTCCAGGGCTGATAGACAGGTGCTCGGCAAGTGTCCTTTCACTCTGCTTCACAAACTCATCATGAGGGCTGCTTTCTGTTTTTTAAATGAATAGCGTCAGGAGGGGAAATGATTTTCTGAAGGTGAACTGAACACTTATGAAGGCAATCATGAAAATGGGTCTATACAGTATATACTTCTTAGTGGGAGTTGGCTAGGCAAAGAGACAGGCAAGAAGACCATATTCTCTCGGCAAAAATGCGAAGGAATCGAGAAGGTAGTGGCATATTTCTAAGAGGCAAGGCTAGGATTGCTTACAGGTCCGGCCAAAGCAGCCCTCCGAAAAGACGGAAGGGTAGGGGTTAGTCAGGCCTATATTAGAATTTTACCAAAGACAAAATCGAGGTGAGATAGAGACTGACTAGGAGCAAAGGCCCTCAGCTTTAGCCCCATCTCTGTTATATGCTTGTTCTTTGATCCCCAAACCAGTCACCAAATCTCCCTAGGTTTTCCATTTTCTCCCCTGCAAAGGAGCAACATAGATCTCACAGAAAGAATGAATCGATACCATTAAAAGTGACCCCAAAAAAGTGTAGGGTCCTTACAAGTCTGGTCTGTGTGAAGCTGTCTCCGTTGTTCTCAGACTGGTCTTCCCTCAGCCTGAGGCCCCTGTCCTGCTCAGGGGACCTGATCCACTCTCGGGCCTTGTTTGCTCTCTGTGTTTAGCCTCCTTTTTCGTAGTGAAACTTGACCAAGTTCTTTCTTTTCCTTGACAACCAGTGCTGAATGAAGAGGAGAGAAGACAGGTACTTACACTGTAGAACTAATTGTCAGGTGACCCTGTTCTAGCCCTGGCTCTATGCCGTCATTGTCATGTTTTGATATTATCCTTATCCTTAAATGAGGGGGTGGTTACCACTGAAGATCTGCAAGGTCCCTTCTGGCTCCAGGGCGCTATGATCTCTTGGAAGATTTCCTCGTGAAGTGCTGGAACAGCTCAGCATTCTCCAACTTTTTACTGCCCAATTAGCAGCATTTATCCAACATTTTTTGTCAGGTATGCGCTTCTGTTCCAGACATTCTGAGCCAATTCTGCAAATCAGACTTCCTTGGAAGACTCAAATGTTTTAACAATCTTCAAACATATGACATCAAGCATACCATTTTCCCTTCATCTACCAACTTTGCACTACAAACTTTGTACTTTTATCAAAAAAGAGAGAGGAGTACTGAGTCCATCTGGCATGATTTGCTTTGAATAAAAGCCCATCTGCTTATTATTTCTAATTTCATTGTCCTCTAGAATGTTTACAGAAGCTTCTTTCAATATTTATTGCGCTGTGTTTCTAATTACTGCTCTGGACCATCCACACAGACTTCGTGAGGTAGCGGGCTAGGACGTAGGTGTCTGTCTCCTTTTCATCTCCACCAGCCTTTCCTCTGGAGGCTCACTGTGGCCCTTAGCTGTCATTACAGAACCCTGTGCAGTGCTGCAGAGGCAGGGTCTGACAATCATTTCCTTTGTCACGAGTCTCCCAAGAGGCTGGTGAAGCTGCCTCTGACGAATTTTTGCCTGCCTCAACACCATTATTGTCATAGGCAGGACGGAGATAATTACCTGATTTATTATCCCCAAGCTGGCTTCCTCCTGAGGCCCAGAGATCACTAAAAACAGAAAGTTCACCCTGTCTGCAGGAGTCCTAAAAAAGATGGGTAAAAGGTTCCCATTTCCCACACGATGGTGTCCCCAGAAGGCAAGGAATGGGCTGGGCTCCACAGGGGAAATATTTCCAACTTAGCCCTTTTCAAAACACCTTCCAGAATCCAAGATGCTAAAGTTGTTTAAAAATTAAACTTCTACTCCCCAAGTGAGTCTCCATTTCTGATTTCTCCAGGTGCCTTCTCGGACTCCCCATGCTCAAACAAGCCCTGTCCCCGCCTCCTGCAAGCACTCCCATGCCCTTCCACCTGCCCCTGCTTTCCAGCCCCACTCCACTGTCCAGTCTCAGCCCCATGCCACAAGGTGTCTATTCCTACAGGACACCTGACCTTTGGTATCTTTCCCTGCCCCGTCACCATGCACAGGACTCTAGAAAAAACCAATACAGTACGTCTGGATGGTAGTATTCCCTGTGCTGCATGCTCTCAGGGGTCCCTGGCCTGCAGGAGCACCCTCCAGCCTCATGGCCTGTGGAGCTTCCACCTCTATCCCCTGAATTCTCCTTCTGGAGACAGGGTCCTGGGATGCTACACTTTTGTCAGACATGCAAAAATGTTGATAAAAGAAGTAAGACAGAAATCCAGATGAATTCTCATGGCAGACACCTAGAGGTTGCTTTTCACAGGGAGCTTTATAGTCTACTTGATTCTGATGCCCTCCTCCCAGATCCTGGAAAAATATTCCACTGTATAATACTCCTAGTAAGAGCCCCACTCCACTGCCGTGATTCAAAAAGAAGGCCTAGTAGAAAAAATATTAGGGGCCAACAAGATGGTTCAGTGGACTGAAGTGTCTGTTTCAGCAAGCTTAGGCAAGTGCAGAGACTGTGGTGTGATCCCGGGTATCACATGCTGTACCAGCCCCACACCAGCCCCATCCTAGGGTGGGCTGAACTGGCAAAAAATTAAAAAAAAAAAATATATATATATATATGTATATATATATATATATATATGTATATATATATATATATATACATAATATTAGGAAACAATGAACATTACATGAGAAAGGCAGTGAGAACGACTTAGAAAGACAGGCTGTAGGAGCCAGCAAGAGTTCAATCCCTGGTACCACAAAAGAAAGAAAAATGAAAGAAAGAAAGAAAGAAAGAAAGAGAGAGAGAGAGAGAGAGAGAGAGAGAGAGAGAGAGAGAAACAAAGAAAGAAAGAAACAAAGAAAGAAAAGAGGGAGGGAGGGACGGAAAGAGGGACGGACGGAGGGACGGACGGAGGTAAGCTATGGAATCAAGCACACTGATTGATTTCTAAGACTGCCTTCACATCAGTTAAGCTGCATGAACAACCCCCCACCCTGCACCTTGCTGTGCTGGTGTGAGAATAAGCAGTAATGTATATGGAGTTCCAATACAGATAGATCCTGGCACTTAGCCTCCTGGTCGTGGCTACAGTTCATCACCCACCTCCAACCCTAACATTTTCCACTCCAACCCCAGGACTCCCCACAGAGGGCTCTCTGCTCTCTGCAGATTACCAGCCACTCTCCCAGCCTGTTTGGGTCCTCTGAACTCCTTCCGGTACTGGAGAATGCCGAGGGAAGCTTCATGAAGCCAGCGCAGTGATCACTGCTCTTTCTCCACAGATCAAAGATGTTCTCCCTTGAGATTGCCCCTCCTGTAGCTTAACTGCCCTCACACTTGGAGTCACATGGGATGGGGAGGACATTACTTCTTTCAAAGGGACAACACCCCCTCGTCTTTCACAGTGACCAGCTGCAGATATAGGCTCCCTGAGAGTGAGCACAGCTGACTCTGGACAAGAACAGCACAACACAGGCACAGAAGAAAGACAGGCCAGGCAGGTGGGCCTTATCCAGAGCTCCGGAGTCAGACTGCATGCAGTTGCCTCTGCCACATAGCTTGGCAGTTTTGCTTCTCTGGGCTTGGTATTGAAACAAAGATAAAATTACTTCCAGGGGTTGTTAAGAAGGTTTAAAAAGTTAATGCACACAGAACACATAGCCTACTGCTCGGCACTTATGAGCAGCTCAGTAAGTGTTAGCTGGTATGTTAATGAATAAAGTCCTCTATAGCAAAGTCCCAGGCATCTGGTAATCAGGCTGATGGAGAAGCGGCTCCCTATGTGCCCAGGGCCCTCCTGACATCACACCATTTACCACCTTCGCCATCATGTTCACTCATGGGCGTGCACACATGCATGCACGCATACACACACACACACACACACTCTCACACACACACACACACACACACACACACACACACACACAGAAGCAGTAATCCTAAGCAAGAGAAGACCAATTCAGTAACAACAGCAGAGAGTACAGAGAAAGGAGCAGTATCGGGAATGACACTGGGAAGATGAGCCAGTACCAGATCACTGAAAGATTTTTACTTGGCTAAATCTTTCAGATTTTACTCTAGGGAAAGAGGAGAAACCATGAATGGTTCTAAACAGGAGGAAAATGTAATAATTTTGTTTAGGCAGAAGCAAAAATGTTTTCTGATGGAGGGGAGTGACACAAATAGAGATTTGCAGTAATAATCCATGCAAGAGATGGTCAGAACCTGAATTTAGGACCCATCAGTATGATCAGAAGAAATGAAGTCATCTCTAAACCAGATAGGGGGACTAGTCAGGAAATGGAGGAAGAAAACACTTAAGTGGGTGTATCCCAGATGTCTATCAGGTAAACAGAAAGTCAAACGTCAATTTAGGAGTGAGAAATCCTAACAAGAAGGCCAGGGAAATCACTCAGTGGTCTAAGCATCTGCCTGGCAAGTGCAAGGATCCAAGTTCATTCCCCAGTACCACCAGGGAGGCCAAGCAAGCCAATGAAAGTGAACTTGGTGGCACATGCTTGTAATCCCAGCACTGGGGAGGCTGAAACATGAGAATCAATATGAGTCCAAGCTAGGTAACAAGACCCTGTACCAAATACATAAATTTAAAAAGAAAGAAATCTGAACAATATTTGGCTTTCTGTGACACTTTTCCTGTGGATATGACAGGTATGCCTCCTCTGTAGGCAAAGCTTAAATGATACCAGCTGGATGATAAAGAAAATAATTTCCACACCCCTCCAGCCTCCACTGGATAAATTTTCCGTGTAACAATAGCTTTGTACTCAATCAAAGTATCTACTAGCGAAGTTCAGTCTTCAGGAAATAAAAACTTGGCCTAAGAAGACCAGGTAGAATAGAGGGAGAAGCATATTCAGGACAAGACAAATTTCTGTGGTCCAGATGGAGAACTGTGATCAGAAGAATACTGAAGAGGTGGTTTTAAGTCAGGCAACTACAAGAGGAGACAGACTACAGCAACCTGGAGGACTGCTTCTAAAAAGTACCATGATCAGAGCCACAGAGGATGATGACTAGGAGTTGGGTCCATTTGAAATTCTTCATTGTAGTTTTCAATTAAAAACTGTTCAAGGGGCCGGCGGGATGGCTCAGTGGTCTAAAGTGCCTGCAGGCGGCTGCAGGACTGCAGTTTGATCCCTGGCACCACATGCTGCGCCAGCCCTGCCCTCAGGGCAGGCTGTTCCAGCCATAAAAATAAATAAACAAACAAAAGTTCTGAAACAAGAAAAAAATAAAATAAAAGTAAAATAAATTTTAAAAATAAAATAAAACAGTTCAAAATAAACAGCTCAACATCAGTTAATTTCTCATCTAAGTTATTCTGGATCAATGAAGGTTTGTTTGGTTTTGTTGCTGTTGTGTTGTGTTGTTTTGTTTTGGTTTGTTCCTTATTGGGCTCCAAAAAAGCCCGTTGAAGAAAATGGAGGATAAGGAATTGGGAATGTCAAGGAATGTGCTCTACCCTGGAAGCAATGGGGAGTCACTGAAGCTTCAACGCAAAGCCATGACGAGATGGAAACGAATGCTTAGAAGGACGAGCTGCAAGCCCTGTGCAAAACACACTCACTTGGTTGACTCAGCGCCAGCACTAACATACTGTTGTCATTCTAAAGATAAAATTAAACAATGTTGTCTCTGTGATTTGAACTTTCACTTCCCATATGGGTGCATCTTCAGATTCTGCCCTGTCCAATGCCCAAACAACGTTGTTTGTGAAAGGCTCCTAGTTCTCTGTCTTCGGGATTTTTCAACTAGCAGATTTGGACATGCGTTGACAGTTGGTACTGGGGCTGCTTTCCCACATGTAGAGGACAGGGAGGTCACTGGCATGTAGCTCTAATGGGCCAATGATGCCAAATATTCTGGAGACACTGATCAGCCCCACACAGGAAGGGCTCATTCTGCCCCCAAAAGCCCCCCTACCCTGGTGGAGAAACACAGCACCTCATCTCTTGTGCTCTCCCCTATTGATGTTGTCTACAAATTTCCTTCTGCTATTTGTCACCAGGCTTCCTGCCAGCTGCCTCATTAACAGGTTAAATGGTAACTCAACTGTCATCAAACTCCTTCTCCCTTTCTGGAGCGACTGGAAGAAAGCCAATGCCCATTACTGACCTAGTCCCCTAGCACTTAAGATTTCCACGATGCTTTGCAGTAGTTTCTGTTAGCGGATTCTCATGTCAACACATGCATGGAGTTAGTTTTATTAGTAGTAGTTTGCAAGTGGAGAGATTCAAGCAAATATTTGGCATCCTATCTGTGTTTCTTAGATTCAGTTGACTCATATAGTCAGATTTGAGGAAGCTATTGTTAAAAATCACAATACTTCTTTCCAATCTCTAGGAAATTCACTTGGTAGGGTGCCACTTTTGTCTGAATTTTAATATAAATATCCCTTTTTTTTGGAATCTAAATAGTCTGGTGGCCTACTTATGAAAAGTGAATTTTCTTCCCATTGGTTTTCATTGTATTATTGAATATCTATTCACATTTCTAAAAATCGCTTAGAGAACTATAGGCTTTATTACAATGTCCATGGGCCACTTTATAATGCTACTACATTTTATTACTTATATTACTTGCCTTATTTTTGAAAATATATTGTTTTGTTAATAGATTGGAAGTATCTTCTGGGAAAACTATTATTCTTTGTATTCCTCTAGGTACAATTATGGTCCTGGGTTTGTACTGATCAGTAAAAATACACTGATAGAGCAATCATAAGGTTGATATCTCTTAGTAGCCAAGGGGGTACCTATCGGGAATTGTTCTCCTTGCCCAGAAATCTGCTCTGAAAAGAATTCTCACAAAACACTGCTATAATTAACTTTCTTTCACCAACACCCATCTTTGAGCCATGGATATTTATCTCATAACTATGGAGTTCTTGACTCCACAGGTGCAACTTCCTTTATGTATTTTCACCAGAAATGCAATGTGTCACACAGAGCTGATTACTTGTCCACTAGGGATGCAAAATGCTCACAGTTCTCCACTCCTCCTATGTCCTTGACCTTTGCAGTGCACCTTTTCTTCTCCTCTCATCAAGATGTGGGGTCTATCTGCCCATTCCTTTGAATCCTTTGACATATTTGACAGGTAGAACATATCAGAGTGGGACCATGTTCCAGGTCTCAAAGGCGCTTCCATGCTTTAACTTGTACAGGTAGGACAGGACAGAAGGAGCCCAGGCAGCCTGTGGAGTAAGGAGATACACCTGCCCTCGCCTTCGCTTACACCTCGGTCAGTAGCACCTAACTGCCAGAATGTGACTGAGGCACGCTCGACCAGTCAGGCCCTAGCTGACCTGCAGCCCACTGCAGATACAGAAGCAGGGACAACGAAGATCAGCTTCACCAGTCCTAGGTATGCGTGGTCACCCAGCTACCCACAGTTCCATGCCTACTGTTTTAAGGCTCTGCATTTTGGGGTGATTTGTCACACAACACACTTAGGCTAGCAAACATCCTTGAGAGGATCTTTGAAACCGTGACCAAACTTAGCAGGAAAAAAAAAGTGTCTTCATTTATAAACTCTTTAGGTAATGTCCAGGTATCTGTTCTTTGGGGAGTTTTCCCATTCATTTTTCCAGGTTCACTGAAGAATAAGCTAAAATGTATAACTAATTTTTTAGATAGTTATAAGACATTTTCCTCTTAAAGTATAAAATCTTTTCTTTACATAGTAATTTCTTCTTTTCTTTCTTTCTTTCTTTTTTTGTGTATTTTAGGGAAGGGTCTACGGGTGTTCAGGGTCTCACTACTAAATTGGACTGGTAGTGATCTGCTTGTTTACAGCCTCCCAAGAGCTGGGATTACAAGCGTGTGCCATCACGCCCAGTCTCAATTGCCATCTCAGGGTGCCCTGGGGGTGGGGCTGGCACAGTAGGCCTGGGGATCAAATCCCCAACCTTTGCTCCTGCTTGCAGGTCCTTTAATCTACTGAGCTATTTGGCCACCCCTACATAGTAATTTCTATGGTGATTTTTCTCAACTCCATTATGTGTACATCTATCCTCTACACATCAATATATTTTCATGCTGTACTTACTTAAATTTACCTTGATTGTATTAGTAAAAATGCTATCCGAATATGCTATACATTATTCATTTATGGGAGCACTAAAATATATTAGACAGCTGCTTCTACATTGCATAGCCCCAGACCAGTTTGCTTTTTATGCTCATATCTGCAGATACACACGTTGTCTGGAGTCCTTGTCACCCTTTCTGCCATTTCTTGCTACTGTGGTGTTTGTCCTTAGAAGCTCTTCTGCTCCTTTTGAACCTGCTATAGCTACCAAGCCATGTAACCATATAAACGTATTTGTGACTTTAAGGTTCCCAAATTTAAAAAAAAGAAGATTTAAGCAATTATGACACAAGAACGTTAGGTAACACACAACACCCAAAAATGTGACACAGGCTTATCTCTTATCCCTGACACAAATTGTCAGCTAAGATAGATATCAACCTCAACAACAAAAGAGGTTTAAGTAAAAATTACAAGACATCTGAAAGCAAAACTATAAAAGAAATAAATTGATTGTCCTATAATATAGAATATAAGATTAATGGACCAGAGTGTTACACGTTTAGTTTTTGGCTTTGGCTTTTATAGATGATAAAGATAGAGATAGATAGAGATAGAGATAGAGATAGAGATAGAGATAGAGATAGAGATAGAGATAGATACAGATATAGATATAGATATATCCTAGATTGAAAATTGGATGTATGAGATAGCTGATATGATAAATTGGTGAGTGAGCATCAGTTTAGGAAACAATTTTTAAGAGAATAAAAATAGTAAGAAACAAATTAGAAATGATGCTGAATTTCACTGAACAAAATAGTAGGAATTCAACACTGGTTGTTACATTGCATAATGTTCTCTTCAAATTAGTTTAGATTACGAGATATAAGCCTGAAAATTGGCATTAAAAGAGTTATAAGAAATTAAAAGGAAGGGCCAGCCAAATAGCTCAATGGATTAAAGCACCTGCAAGCAGGCAGAGGAGCTTGGGGTTCAATCCCCGGACCTGCCATGCCAGCCCCACCCCTGAGGCATGCTGAGATGGCGATTGAGACTGGGCATGGTGGTATGCACCTGTAATTTCAGCTCTTGGGGGGCTGTAAACAGGTGGATCATTAAGAGTCTGATCTAATAGTGAGACCCTAAACTCCCTGTAAACCCTTCCCTAAAATACAAAAAAAGAAAGAAATTGAAAAGAAGAAAAAATAACTAAGCCTTAACTGCTCCTTTCAATAGACCAGCAGAAATCAACAATACAATTATCGGGGCCCAGCAGAATGGCTCAGTGGTCTAAAGTGCCTGCTTGGGGAAGCTTGGGCGGCTTCAGGGACTGCGGTTTGATCCCCGACACCACATGCTGCGCCAGCCCTGCCCTCGGGGAGGGCTGAGCCGGCCATAAAAATTAGTGAATAAACAAACAAAGGTTCTGAAACAAGAATAAAAATAATAAATAAAATTTTAAAAAAACAATACAATTATCCAAGCCTTCCTATAGATGACAGATAGATAGATAGATAGATTTTCCCTTCTCTCTTTTTTGTCCTTTTCCTCATCCCAGTTGTTCCTTCCCTTTGAACAAATTCTCTCCTTCACAATTATCTGTTTGACATTTTATTTACTCTTTCAGGTTCTTATACTAGGGAGACAATATGATGTTTATGCACGTAGGTCTGATTTATTTCACTTATGAGCATGGTCTCTAATTGAATACATTTACCACTGTGTAAAAATGCTACATCTTTTTTATTCATTCCTCAGTTAATGTGCATTTGTGTTCAGGAAACATTTTTAAAATGTTTTATGGAGATAATTTTTAATTTTGTCCCTCCTTTACATCTTATCCAAAGGTAAAAGCCAAATATAGTAAACACTTAAAGATTAAAGATGAATAGTGTGTGTGTGTGTGTGTGTGTGTGTGTGTGTGTCTGTGTGTGTGTCTGTGTAAACATATATAGGAGAATACTCTGTGGCTTTTACAGTGAGATAGATTTCTTAAATGAAACCTCAAAAGCATAGGCCATAAGGCAAAAAACTGGAAAATTAATTATACCAAATTTAATAATTCCTCCTTTTAGAATGGGAGGATTGGAATGTATAATGATTCTTAAAACTCTAGAATAATATACAGATGCTCCTCTGTCTGAAATGTGTCTCAACTCCCTTCTCCTTGAGGGTGAGCTAAACCTAGTAATTCATGTTCAAACAAGAGCATGGGGGGAAAAAAGTAACTTTCCAATGGATAAACCTAGCAGAAACCACCTTATCCAGGTGTACAAGGCCAATACCATCAGTGATGAATTCTGATAGTGTCTAGTTACTCTTGCCTCATTGCTGGGACAAATACCCAACACCCAAAATGAAGGAAGGAGAGGTTTATTTACCTCACAGTTACTGGAAGTTTCAGTCCATACTTGGCTGGATCCAAAGCTGAGTGGCACAGGGCACAGAGCATCCAGTTCATGGTAGCAGAACAGCAACAACTGCAGCAGAGAGTCTGTCTCTCTGTCTCTCTTATATTATATTCAGGCTGTCCGCCTCAGGGTAGGTGTAACAGTCACACCCATAAGCCCAGCAGTACTAAGATCCATAATCCCAGGCTTGGATCACCCATAGTAGCAGTGGATCATGAGTTAATCTCAAACTCTAGAAGTCCCTGATCCATGACTGCATGAGACTTTGTGGGAATAGCTAGATATAAACCATAACAGATAGTATTAGGTATATTTGATAAATAATGAGAAATGAGCACTTTAGTTCCGTGGTCTTTTAAAAAAATATATTGTAAGCCCAGTTTAATCCAAGAAAGCATCGACAAACCCACAATGAAGATCATTCTGCAAACTAATTGACCAGTATTCCTCAAAAATAAGGTCATAAAATCAAGGAACTGTTGAGAAACTATCATAGAAGAAAAGAGACTAATGAGAAATGATAACTAAATGCCATGCAGTATCTTGGACTGGATAACTAAACAAATACAGGAAATTCAGGGAAAAACTAGTGGAATCTGAATGAATTTGTGGTCTAGTTAATAACAGTATGCCAATGTCAATGTCTCAGTTTTGGCAAACATGACAAGTTGTGTGAGACGTTGGCCATCAGGGAAAAGTGACATGAGAACTCCGCAGTGTCTTTACAGTTTTTCTGTTCACATAAAATTATTCTGAAAGAAAACATTTGCCCTATAAAATATTCTCTGTTCAATAAAACATAGCAGAAGAAATTATATCAATAAAAATTGACAAAAATGAGACTCTAATATACATGGAATCCCAATAACTTAGTGATGATACAAATAAATTAATGAGACAGACAAGAAACTTTCAAAATGAACAAGGCTACAAAAAATAAGTTGTAGAAGAACAATCCAGATGACTAATAAGAAGCTGAAGAGATGTTGTACTAAAAACAAAGGAAAAAAGAAATGTATTTAATAAAATCAATGAGATAGATGATAGATAGATAGATAGATAGATGATAGACAAACAGACAGACAGACAGACAGACATAGAAAAAAATAGTAAATCTAGCATCCTCTTTATACCAGATGAAAGTGGCATTCTGAAAGACAACTTGGCAGTACCACTTCAGGTAGAACATGTTGTTTTCCCCATAGCCTATTATTCCAGTCCAGGGCTAACATCCCAGAACAGTACAGTTACCCACGCCCATAGATGAGACTGACTAATCCTCACCGAGTATTAAGTGTCTACAAAGCCTTGATCCAGCAACGGTATCCCTAAGTGGGGTGGTGAGCAAAACATGGTAGACTGTACACTCTGGAAGATGATGTAGGAAAATTCACCAGACACATTTCTGACACTACAGATAAATCTTGGGAAAGTATACAAAGTAAGGGGGAAAAAAAACTACCATTCACATTTTTTTGTGTTGGCAATTGAACTCAGGACCTCAAGGTTGCCAGGCATTCTGTGCTGCTGAGCTATCTCCCCACCCCCTCACATAAATTTAGAACATCAGACATTGCAGTAGCCTGTTCTGAACACTTAAGTGTGTGTGCTTGCAACAGACATTATAAGTATATGTGGATGAAGCATGAGAAAACACCAAAATTAACTAATGCGTGGGAGACACCATGAGCAGCTACGTGCATGCACTGTTTGGAAAGACAGCTTCAATCTGCACCTAAGGTCCAAACTAAAGAAAAAAAGGGAAAGGGTTGCGGATGAGGACCTGATGAGGGAAGTGTATGAATTTTGTGTGGGTGAATATGAAAATCTCTATATCGTCTGCCCAGCAGCACTTTTTCTTTATATAGTGATTACAAAATAAGTCATTGCTTAATAGCCAGATAAGTCATCCTCAGGTATGAAAGTTATTGCTGTTCTGGATTTCATTACAATAAGATATACCTGTAGTACCGCCTGACCTGCATAAGTAATTCTTTCTGAGACCTTTATGAATACCTCCAATTCACAAATAACCACCACGTCATATAATTTCCCCCCTAATATATTTAATAATGAGTGAAAACATTTTTTCCCCCTTTGGGGGCCTGGGGGTGAAGCATCTGTACTCCCTATGCAGCTCACCACTAGACCCCAGCATCCCAGCCAGCAAGTGCCATTCTGGTTCATGCTTCAGGAAAAAAAACAAATTACAATATATTTTGAACCTGGAGGGTCATCTGAAAATAATGAGAAATGCAAATTCTAAATCACTGGAAGTCCGGAGAGGACCACACCATGATGACCATTCCAGTGCCCTCGAAGACTTACTGCAGCTTTTTGAAGTATTTAATATTATCTCTGAAACAACAAACCCTACTCATTCTGATTGGCAATTTGGCCTGTGGCTCAGACCACTGCAGCACTGACTCCTAGTAAATCATAGAAGATTAAAATTCTAAAAGAATTTAATTTCATTTGATTTCAAAGGCTTTAATGACTCAAATTTTCAATCAGAAGATTTTTTTTTCCAGTCCATTACCCACAGACTCTATGGATCAACCAGTGTGTGCAGCCCATCTTCTCCCATAAGTCGTCTAGTGATACAGTCCTGCCCATCACTTTCCTGCACCCTGGAAAGTAAAGCCAAAATATACATACTCGTTTCACCTTCAGTTACCTTGGCAGAATTCCAAAAGCCTGGGAGACAAAGTACAAGATCCCAGCAATCCCAGCATTTCAGAGAGCTTCAAAAATGAAGCTGATGATGCTGATGATTCTTTAGCACAACCAAAGTGAGAGGAGATTGGACATGGGCTGGCAGCTCTGGTATGACAAATGAAACGTGCATGTGGAAAGTGCAGGGAGAAGAGAGCGCCAGGATCCAGTCAGGATTGTGTCCATCTCAGTGTCATTCCACCTTGGGAGCCCAGAGATGAAAATAACTTGGCTTTGAAGCTCACGTAGGCTATTCAGAGAAGCAGCTGACAATTACAACTATGCGAGGGGGATAGGGGAATACTTTCCTACTGCGTAAAATTGCATGTTATTGAACTGATTGAGTTGTCATTCAGAAAAGGTGATTTGAGAAATGAAGTTAGCAGGGAAATAAATAGAGTGGAAAGGCAGATAAAATTCATCCAAGTATTGCTACTGGTGAATGTAAAATAAAGGATACAGCTTGTGAAGATAATGTCATTACGCAGTGACACTGAGGTCATTCCTTATTAGCCTTTCCTATAAATTATCCCACTTCTTGGACAGTCACTCAGGAGAGCCACACCCTTGGTGACTGATCAGAAGTCTGGATCAGCCAGACCTTGGCATCACTAAGGAATCCCCACATTGTGTCATATCCCCAAGCATGGCACACCCTCAACTGACCTCCAAAATGCCCTCCACTAAGCTATTTGTTACTATGGTTGACTATTAGGGAAGGCTGTAGAGAATCAGCTCCAATGCACTTGTAAGTTTTAGGATAAGACCAAATGCACTTTCTTTTCTTTTCAATTTTATGTATTTAGTGCAAGGTCTCACTACACAGCTTGGACTCACAGCCTTCCCAGCGCTGGGACTATAGGTGTGCACAACCACGCCTCATCTCAGTGCCCAGGTAGGTGAGCCCAGGACAGGGCCAGTACTGCATGTAGTGCCAGGGATCGAACCTGGGTCCTTGTGCTTGCTTAATCAGGCACTTAGACCACTGAACTATCTCTGCAGCCCCAAAGTATGCTTTCTATAGGGGTGTGGCAAACTCATGTTTCATTAGGGTTGGCTTGATAGCCACAGGGGATGAACACTGCATTGTGCCTTTTATACAGTTAGGCTGTCAATAAAAACATTTTCAATGAATGAAGGAATAAAGAACCTCTGGCGGTTTCCTGCAGCAGCAGAAGCCTGAGGGGAAAAAATAACAATCAGCATCCAAAGTTGGCAGGACTATCCAGAGAAATAAAACCCCAGCTGGGGATGGGAGCAGAAAGGACAGAGCACAGCTTCCTGGGGGAAAGAACTGGCCAGGAAGTGATAGGTTACCAGGACAACAGCCAGGAAGACTGAGGATTGAACTGAGATTCCAATTCCAGCCCAAAATACCAGTATGGAGTGGGGCCAGCTCCCCAGACCTAGAGGAAGGGTACACTCTCTGACACTTGGAGGCCTTGGACAGGGTCAGTTGTAGGCAGCACTGCAGAGAAAGAGTCCTCAGGGTCAGTCCCAGCGGGGCAGGACCCAGGAAGACTGCTAAGCCCACTCTCTAGTTCTCATCTCCTGCCTATGTGGAATGGCTCCTGCAGGACAATTAAGGCAACGACCTGCCAAAGTGGAAAGACCACAGACAGGGAAGCTCACCTGAGGCATGGGGTTTCAGCCCCACCATGACTAGAATGAGCCCTCAGACAGGCACTTAATTTTTCCAAGGGACAGGGCCCTCCTCATAACTGAGGGCAATGGTTAAACTTATTGAAGCATTAGGGGATAAAAACGATTACATATACAGAAGTGCTCTGCAGCACTATAAGTGTTAGCTACTTGTGCACTGAGCAGTATTTCATGTTGAACCCAATGCTGAATTATCCAGTCAAATTTTCTATAATTAGGGAAATATAGCATTAGTTTCTCATTCGAGAAATTTTAAGCATCCAGCAGGTGAAGTAGGTTTTAGAGGCAGAAGACCTTCACTGGGCCCCTGAAATGACACTGCAGTTGACGTCTAACTGACACATCTTGGCAGACTCTGCTTGAAGCACTGATCAGCAGCCACTCTATGAAGCATATTTAAGTATCTGCTGAAGGGCATGTAAATAAAACCTTCACTAATGTAAACAGTTGCTCAGTTTTACAGCCTATTCACATGTCATTTTATGCACCATTTTGATACATGGCTTCAGTATGTTTGGAAGTCCTAGAAGTGATTCAGTACACAGTCCTCTAAGTGACTGGCTGATCAACAGTTATTTTCTTACTAGCTTTCACTGTCCATGAAAGCCTTTAAACCAAAACACTGTCCCTGACTACCTATCAGTGATCATGGCTTACTTCCTAACGGGAAGTAAGCCAGTTATCTTGCCAGCCTTACTGGCATGGGCTGGCAGGTCGAGTGGGTTGAGGAGAAGCCAGGGCTCAGCCCGGGAGATTCCACTGCATGGTCTAAAACAAAGGCTACATTTTCCAGTGTTGTACTGCATTGTGGCAAAATGCAGAATGCAACCTCAGCACACGATCCATGTCACAAATATGTGGAGGCTCCGGGAAAGAATGGGGATGCTATAAACAGCATTTGTTACTGATCCAAAGAACTGAGCCCTCAATACCCACCTCCTGCCGGTTTCACACCAAAATGACTGTGTTCAGTCGCTTGACACAATTTCAAGATTCAGACAAAAGAGTCAAGTACCTGTGTTCTATTTCCTGGCAGCACCTGTGAGCACTCTGGTGTGTAAGACAAGTCACTTCATCACATTGGGAAGAAAAAGCAGCCCACCAGACTGACAGCAGATGGGATCCAACTTTTGTTCCCAACATTGTCGGTGTGCATTTGAAAGGTATTTTTCATAGAAACTACAAACAGTAGTTCAAAATGTTACAATGGTTTTATTCTAGTTACCCTATTATAATGGTTACTATAAGAAAAATAGCTAATAAGCACTGATGCTTCTTACTTGCCAGAAACTCTAAGTATTACATGTAAGCATTTTGCATGTAATAGTCATGTGACACAATAACTCCATGAAATAGGATTTTGTTATTTCCACTGGACAGAGAATGCTGAGGCTCAATGCAGCCAAGTAACTTTCCCCAAGGCTACAAAGCGAAGACAAGTTGAGGCTTCAACGCCTGTGCTCTTGAGCTCCTCCATAGGAGAGTCCTTCAGTTCTCCACACTTTCTAGGCTCCCAAATTTGAAAACTGAATCACTCTAATTGTACTATCTGATGGACATTTTATGTGTACCTTTCTAACCACAAAAACAATACCAACCACACCTAGCTGCTTTAAAAGAACATGAGTCTATGAGCAAGAATAATAAGGACAGTGGGAGTTTTCAATGAAGGGAGAAGTCGGAGATAGAAGCAGAAGAGGAAAAGCAACTGGAAAGGAAAAAGAAGCTGCCTTCGCGGAAGAGAACACGAAGGGGAAGCGTGAAGGATTGGAGCACGACAGCAAAATCCTTGGGTGTCAAGTGGGACGTTGCACTCTACTCTGTCTCCCAAACCAGTGTTGTTTTTTTTTAAAAGCCTCATGTAAATTTCATAGCATAAAAACATAATGAATGCTAAAACAGCTATCTGTCAACCAGAAAAAGGAAGAAGGAATTGTTGGCAACTACAAAGACCAAATTATTTTAAAAGAATAAAGTTACTTAAGTGTCATATTTAGAGTAAGAATCATCCTTTCCTTTGAAGTAATGAAATAGAAAAATTTTCACATTTTCAAAATACTAATGATTATCTAGTACACTGAATTCTTGCAAGCACTCAAGCATGTGATTGGGAGCCTTCGGTTTGCTTATTTTTTTTATTTTCTACACCATCCTCAACCATATCTGACACTTAACTCAGCAAATATATTTGGTTGCTGGTGTTTCCAGACGGAACTTCAGCCTCAGAAGGTCACTGGTAAGTTGAGCAGAGAAACTGAAGCGGAAGCCCAATGGTGAACCAAGTCACTGGTGTTTTAAAAAGATTGCCTCTTGAAGACTTCTCAAATATGCAGGAATCAGCCAAGAAAAAATATTAATGCCAGGCTTTTCTCTTGGCACAGAAAAGACCCACACACTGGGTTCCAGGCACTGTGCTGGTGCTGAGAAAACAGAAACAAAGAAGATAGGCTCCTGGCATAAACAACTCACATCAGGGAGCACTTCCTGATGATAACATGCCCCCAGGGTGTGGTGGGCAGAGCGCGCATAGGAAAAACATCCCTGAGTCCTACACTGAGAGGCAGGGTAGAAATGAAAACACAGCATATAGAGCAGAAAGCTTCCTCAACAAAGTCTACTTGGTCTTCACTAACCCTGTGCAAAGAGGAACCCTCCTCCTCTCCCTCACCCAGCAGTGGGAGAGAAGAAAGGATGCTTGATTTCACTTTGATTTGTTATCACAGGTGAGATAGCTCAGTGGAGTAAGTGCTTGCCTGGCAAGCGCAAGGTCCTGCGTTCAATCCCTGATACTACAAAAACAAAACAACAACAACAAAAATAAACAAACAACATTTTGATTTATCTTTACCATCATACCCTAGAGCCATGTGAATGCTTTCCAGGTCTGAGAAGACCTGATGTAACTCTTGAGCTGCGACTCATCCTTCCTGCAGCTATCTCAGACCACATTCTCACCATCTGGAAGCTTTTGGAAGTCTCTACTATAAGCACATTCTTTTGCTCATTCTCTCCACCTTTATTTGGCTTACTGAGCAGTCCTCCAAGCAAGTGTTGGCCCTGGCACTTCTGAAAGGAAGGTGTCTCTCTCCCAGACGTGGCTAAATGCCCTGTTACACACCCTAGGACACTTTTGTTCTAGTTTCCTCCTATTACATTGGTAGTTATTCATTGCCCCCCCATCCTTCTAGAGTTCCAGTGGTGGCAGACTTAAGGCACTCATGTTACAGCAGGCTGTTTGTATCATTGAAATCTCTAAATTGTTCATCATCACTGCACTAGTCTATAACCCTATGGCTTTATTTGCCTTGTTTACCACCATATCCATAATAGCAGGCACAGGATCAATTAAATAGAAGATGTTTAAGAAATATCAGTCCAACGTGTACATGAGTCATGAGCTTTACTTCCATGGAATAACAAGTTTCTAGAACTTTCCATTAGCCCACTGTGAGTTCTTAGAAGCCAGGGCAAAGCCCACTTCATCTTCGTAGGTATGCTGCCTTTCACTGTGCTGGAATATTGTAGTCAATGGACCTAAAGAGGAGTGAGAAGGAAGGGAGAGCATAAGGTAGGATTTCCTCACTCCCAGCCTTGCCCTCTGCTCAGACTCAAGATCAACTCCAGTTTAGCAGCTACAGGAAATCATTCCTTGCCTTCCAGCTGCAATTCAGCTGCCTCTTCTCAGCTGCAGAACATACTGGCTGTGGCATCATTTTTCATGCCCCACTCATGAGCTCCTTAATAACAAAAGTTGTGTATTCCTTTCTTTAATCTCTTGGCTCTTAATTCCTCCAGACTCAGGGCTCAATGGATGTTGATGGAAAGCGGACAAGAAATTGAATTTGCTTCCAGAAAGATTTTATAGACTCATTTCCTAGTGGACTATGAAAAAGAAGGCAGATTTTCAGGTGTGTGGAAAGCTGAATGAAAGCCTTTCTGGAAACAGAAAGGTAAACTACACGAATCCCTATCGGAGCCTTTGACTCTATGAAAACAAATGTCTTATTGACATTGTAAAAATGAGAAAGTACTCTTTTTGTCTTCCTTCATTTCAGACAAAGCCTGTTCTTGTCAGATATGTTCAGATTTCTGAAGGCTCTGGGATAATAGGCAGCATTCCCCTCTCTGACTTAAAATCAACAGAGGGGACAGCCTGCTCCCAGAAAGCAGAGGGTGGATTCTCCGCTTGAGTAGAAAGAATCCACAGCAGTGCAAAGGTGACCCTGCTGATCCATAGACAGACAGCTTTCACTGGGGTCCATCTATATGGTCCTTGTCTCCCCATCTACTGGCATATGGCCTGACCAGCAGATAGGATGTGACATCCCGCCTGCCTCTGCTCCAGCATCCTGCCTTGGAGGAACTCTGCTAAGCTTCTCACCTCCTTCCCTCCTGGGCAGAGACAGGAAAGGCTCCCTCGCAGAGACCCCTGGGTGTGCTGCTAATCCATTCACCTGCTTCTATGTCACATTTAATTACTCACTCAATACAGAATTATCTGTACTGAGACTCCAAACTAATGAGATACTGCAAAGTCTTCAAATTGGGGATTACACACTGTGGCATGTTGCACCAAGGTCGGTGTAGATTGTTCTAAAGCTCTGATTACTACGTGATCCCCTCCTTTTTAACCTGCAACCCTTTTTTTTTTTTTTTCATTTTTCAAAGGAAAAATATTACAGTATGTTTTAGAGAAGGCAAAGGGTGCTGCTTGGTTATTTGTTTTAACTACATGAAAGCTTTACTGATCAATATCTAAATCTTCAGGGCTGCACTGAAGCTAACTCGCTCTCTTAGCAAGCTTCCCAATGGGATATGCTGACCTTTGCCTCAAGTGGATAAGAAAGCACAGCCTCTTGATGGCATTTTGTAGGGAAAGAATGCAAAGGTTATATAGATATTATTTTGAATGTATCTGTGTCTCTACCTGTTTGATAAACAGAGAGACCCCAGGCAATTCTCCTAATTACTTAGCATGGGAGGGGGCTTTCAGGGGTAGTAGGACTTGGAATTTTCCCCAGAATACTTTGTATCTCACCATATTTGCTCTGCCCAGGAAATCTGGGGTGGTCACAGAGCTCTCTGGACTTGATACCATCCACATACCTATGACACATAAGACAATGACTGCCACCCTTTGCGGCACTTGAACAATTGAAATATAGCTAGCCTGACTTGAAAGTCAGCCTAATTGCCAAGTAAATGCCAGATTTAAATATTTGTAATGAAAAAAATCAATAATCAGATTAATAATTCTTTATTGTTGAATACATATTTAAATAATAATGTTTAGATGTACTGGGTAAAATCAGTTTCTCAACTTCAGCCCTATTGACATTTTTACCCACACAGTTCTGTGTTGTGGGGACAGTTTGCCTGTGTGTTATAGGTTGTTTACCAGAATCCCTAGCTCCTATCACCTAAGTGCCACTAGCACACTTCCAGTTGTGATATCTCAAAACTGCCTAATGGCATCACCAAGTTACACTGCTAGATATTTTTTTTTTTTTAATACCCTTTGGTGGCAAAATCTCCCTTGATTGCAAACCAAGGTAGATAAAATTCATTATTAAAATTAATTCACTATTTCATTTTATATTTTTAGTGTGGTTGCTAAAGACCTTGAAAAATCACAGGTTGACTTACATTTGTGGCCTGTGTAGTATCCTAAACTGCTAACATCTTGAGAATGAAGAGCGTCACTACTCATCGTAGCATTACTAATGCTCAGAACAGAGCTGTTCAGGGCCGGGCACAGTAGGCAAAGAGGTAAACTCAGAACCACAGTGAGTGATGCTCATCGGTAGTGCTGCTGGCATTGGCCCACTGCAGGCATTCAGGAGCCTAAGAAGATGGAAACTGGACAAACGCTCGAAGTTGCAAATCAGACCCACAAGTGAGTAAAGAGTACACCTGCAACCTTCATGGGGCTGGTAGAAAAGAGTATTCTTAGTAACTGCTATGAAATCTATAGCTGTCTATGCAAGTTCATCTTGCTGCCAACTTGACTGGGTTAAGAGACAACTAGCAGATCATTAAAGACACTTCAGATGTCTGGCTGAGCCAGGCGTGCCCTTGGGGTGACATTTGACCTCTTCCCCATACTCTGCCTCCTGGCTGCTGTGCGGTGGGCAGCTTTGCTCCACCACTCCTTCCATCATGTTTCTGACCTACAGCCAGCTATGGACTGAGCCTTCGGAAACCATGAGCAAAATTAAACTCTTTTTCTTTAACTGGAAGATGTCGGGGAGTTTTGTTGTAGCAAAAGAAAAGCTAACCAATACACTGCACTAATGTCATATGTACCCCCAGACAAAGACCATTCTAGAACCTTGGGTCATCTTTCAACTGAAAATAGCTTTACTGGTTGCAAGATAGTGGAGCATAGCGTACCCAGGATATCATTTGGGAGCATAACAATGTCCATCAGACCACAAGCTTCCGAGTTCCCCTCCCATTTTTAGAGCCTGCCTTTCCTGTTATTTCCTATGCTGAGTTCACTTTCCCATTGATCATGACGATAAAATGCTTAAAAGTTCAATGCTTTTAAATCAGTGAGCATAGTTTCCCAACTACTTTTATACTAATGTAGTTGTATCTCCCAGTAGTGTATACTTCATTCATTTTCTGACTTGGTCCCTGACCCCAGCCATTCCAGAGATTGAGGTCTTCCTGTTTCTTGTCTTGTTAGTTGGGTCTCAACTATGTACATGGTTTAATGCCAAGGTCTTCCATTACCCCAGTAAGGCTCAGGTTCTTGTCACATAATCTCTACCCATATCTTCATGGAAGAAAATAAATTTTAACATTATCATTCTATATATTATCTTTTCTTGGCTGAATGGAACAAAGAACTCCAATTAGCTCAATAAATAAGTGGTTGGAAGCTCCACAACTGTATGTTCAACTGGCTATGCAATATCAAACAAACAAAAACAGAAGTGCTTTAGTCATGCACACTAAGTCATATAACTATTTCTAATGACATCATCAAGGATCCAGACACTTTGCATCTTCTTGGCCTTATGATTTTCATTGTGACTGCTTCAGCCTTAAGGTTTCTCCTTCATGGCTCCAAAAATAGCTGGAGCATTTCCAGCTGCCCTATCCAGATACAGTGTTCAGAGTTCGAAACAGAACTCTCTCCTCCCTCTTTCTTTTGAAAGGTGGGAAAAAACTTTCCAAATTGGCTCTTGCAGATTTTCAATTTCTTATTGGTCAGAATTGCATCATGTGTTTATATTCTGAACAATGATTGGCAAGGAGATTGGCTTAAACCAGTGATGCTCAAAGCTGTCCTCAAACTAGCAGTGTCTGTACTGCCCAGGAAGTTAAAAATGAAAGCTTGCTCCTTCCAAACCCACTAAATCAGAAATCCAGGTTGTACAGTCCTTCAGCTGATGGTTTTGGTGTGCATTACAGCTGGAGAACAGCGCGATTTCTTTCCAAAAGAGTTCCACTGCATTCCCAATGGCTTAGACTAAGCAAGACCTGCCTGATTCTACCTACAGCTTGACTCCCTAGAAACATGTGTCTGTGATAAAGAAAGAGTAGAACTATGACAAAATCTGGGTTCTTTCATGAAGGAAAAAGGAGTTATGGAAAACTGATCATTTTTTAGACAACCAATATTGTCTGCTATAATCTCCATGCCATTCTTCCTTTTTGACTAGAAAGAGCCTTCTTGCTTTCTTTGTTGCATACACCCTATACCAAGTAACTATCAAGGATATTTTCAAAGAATATTTTGAGCATCTTTAGAAAATTTTCAACCAATGCTGTACAATACTCAACGGAAAACAGAAGCACTTCAGTCATGTACGCTCAGGCCTTCCAACTATTTCCAGTAGAAGTTCTGTATTACCATAGGCTATGGCTTATACTAGATGTCCTCTCAAAGCCTCATGCACTCAGAGGTGGGTATTTTCAAAGGTGGATGGATTTAGGATGTGTGAATGTGGATGAAGGGTATGATGCCAGGATTAAAGGTGTGGTGAATGGAACCCCCACCGAGCATCTGGGTAACACAAGTCAATAGATGTACAGTTTGGATGGAATGTAAATGGAGAGATGGAAGGCAAGCTTGTTGCTGCTGCTTGTTGATTGTTGCTTTTTGCCTGCCATGCCAGACCATGACATGTTTCTCCCCCTGCGATGTCCCTCTGCTATGCCAACCTTCCTTAGAGCCAGCTGACTGTGGACTGACACCTCTACAAACTGTGATCTAAAATGAGCCTTTCGAGCCGGGCATGGTGGCGCACGCCTGTAATCCCAGCACTTGGGAGGCTGAGGCAGGAGGATCGGTGCGAGTTCGAGACCAGCCTGGGCTACAAAAGTGAGCTCAAGGCTAGCCTGAACTGCACAGCAAGACCCTGTCTCAAAAAGACAATAAGAAGAAGAAGAAGAAGAAGAAGAAGAAGAAGAAGAAGAAGAAGAAGAAGAAGAAGAAGAAGAAGAAGAAGAAGAAGAACAAGAAGAAGAACAAGAAGAAGAACAAGAAGAAGAACAAGAAGAAGAAGAAGAAAATGAGCCTTTCTTTTACTTTGGGTGTTGGATATTTTGTCTCAGCAATGACAAAGATGTTTAAGATACTCTAGGACAAATTCTAAATGGTTATTATTTTGTTTCCATTTTACAGATGGGAAAACAAATTTTAAAAGGGCAGATTAACACAGCTAGCAGACTTCAGGACCAGGATTTGCTATGAAAATCTGGCCACAGATTTCCTGGAGCTTCCCCTCAGAATTTTGTTGGATGTAGAGAACATGGCCACCTGCAATAAAGTCTTATAAGGAGAAAGCTGCTTGTGTTTCATCGACTTACATCTGCATGGCCTGTTCTGATGAAAGATGTTGGAATTTCAACTACAGTACAAGAAAATCTGACAGCCAGAAGAAATGTCAGTACTTCCCCCACCAGTGTTAATTGTACAACAGAGAGCTTTTTGCATGTTACTGCCCAAGAAAATGAGCATTTTCATTACCCGCTGTAGCATTAATGAATGACCTAAAGCACTATAACAGAAATGCTACCTTGATCACATTGAAATTCCTAAGAACATATTTTCCCTTAGAAAAATCCAAAACATTTTTTATTTTATTTTTGTGAACAGAACATATGGATGGTTTTTAAATCGTAAATAAGAAAAAGAGAAAAAGTATGCACATGTCACACTAGCATATGCATGAGCGGTAGCTGTGGGCTCCACTACTGGGTTCTGGAGCAGCCATCAGGCCAGGAACAACACCCCCAAAGACAACACAGTGGTCCAGGAGCAGAGACACCTAAGAGACAGCTTTGTCACATTTTTCTGTCCCAGGAGCTCCATTCTCCTTGTATTCTACCCATCCTTCAGCCTTGCCAAGCAGTCCATTATGACCCTGAGAGTGCTGTCTACCAGAATAGCTCTGCTGAGATGGGACTCCTATAAGCATCCCAGTGTCTGTCACAGCTTGAGTCAATCCTGTGAGATCCTGAGATCCTTGGGACAGAAAATGTCATAGAATGGCAGATTTCCAGGGGGAGAAGAGGAGGGCTTTCACAGAGAAAATGCCAGCAAATTTCAATGGAAGCTCTAAACAAAGAACAAGGGCAATAGGAGCCCAAGGTCAATTGTCCTAGGATCACCCAAGACTATTATCTCCAGCTTCCCTACATTTGATCCTACCACTAAGTCATAATTATCCTTCCTGTTTTGTGGCCTCAGTTTATCCAAAAAGATGGCTTCTGAACCCAGACGTTCTTTTTACATTTCTGAATCAGACCAGTTCTCCAGATCAGCATCCCAGCAGTACTCCAGTGACATGTGGCTAATATCAATGTATCGAATCACCAAGCCGTAATCACCAGGGAGAACTTTTTTTCTGATGAAGAAAAAATTCCCTGCTCCAACTCCACTGGGTCCCAGCACATCTGCCAGGCTGTGTCTCAAGTTGAAGTCACACATCTTCCTATGGGAACCCATGTGGAGGAGAGCATAGTCCTACCTCGGCCCGGTAGGAGCACAGAAGTTCAAAGCCCCAGGCAGAGCTCTGCCTAAGCTGGGTTCATGAATGCTTTATTATTGTTCTGCTGAGCAGTTACCCTCATGCCAAGTAAGTCAGAATAAGCTTTCTAAGCTGTGGTGATGGATGTTTGCAGGAACCCGTGGGAGTTATTAATATTCATGTTCCCGTCACACTTTTGCAAGTAATGGAAGCTTGTTTTCTGTAACACATCATTAGGCTAGGGAGACAAGTGCCCTCCTAGAGTTTCAAAGCACAAAGGATGGTCATCCAAAACCCAGAAGGGATTGTAGGAGGAGACAACCAGGTGAGAGGGCTTGAGGTATTAAACTTTCCCTTCTGGAGACTCACAAAATATCCTTTCATTGAATGCAGACCTTCCGGGCTCCTACAGACTGGGCTGTTCACAGTCTCTCAAAAGCATTGTCTGAAACCACAGCTTTGAAAGCATGGGCCAGGAATTCAGCAATTGGAGCTGAGCCACCCTGCTTGCCTACAAAACACTGACTGAGCCTACTGAGTCACGATCAAAAGACTCGGGAGTATAGTTGGAACAGCTGTCATCAGAAAAGACAAAATGTTAACAAATGTTGATTAGACCCAAAAACCAGGCCCGATATGTGAGTGGGACCACCCAAGGTATGCCAGAAACTCATTCGACCCAGCAACAAGGCCCGACATGTGAGTGGAACTTCCATCCATCAGACAGATCCAGTGTGAAAAAACTGCTGCAGAACTCCCTGCAGAGAGGCTACAGACAAGACTCACCCAGGTGATTCGGCATCAGAACATCTTGCCAGAGTGGCACAGCAGGTTCACTTCCAAGGGCTGTGCCAGACCCAAGCCACATCCATCTGGATGAGTTTGAAGTTGGTAGATCCGTATCTGGTGCTAATGTAAGAACTCTACCAAAGCTCTAAACCAAAGGTCAGAAGACAGGGCTATACAAAATGACAAAGAGAAGGAGCAAAATGCACTCTCAGGCCCCAAGCCCACCCAGAAAAAATGCAGGAGACAATGGTATAGAACAAATTGGAAATCACAGACCTGAGGTCTCTGAAATAATAGCACCTGAAGTAAAGAAACAACTGCAGAAAGGCCTACAGGAAATCAGATCAGAAATACTTTCTGAAGTAAAAAAAGAAATGATAACTTTAATGAAAGAAGTACTAAGTGCTTCTAAAGAAGACATTGATAAAAAAAATAGAGAATCAAAAAATGATGGAATCCTTGAATGAGCAATATAGGAAAGTAATAGAATATATGAAGCAGATTCAAAGTGCTATACAGGAACTTAAAACCTCAATCACAAGCTGGCAAACCCATTTCAATGAAAGTGAAATCAATTTTCAGACCTTAAAGACACAATCACAGCTAGTGAAAAAGGTGAGAAAAGATCTCTTAAGTACAACTAGGATGCAGGAAGAAATAATTCAACATGTACAAGATAATGAAAAGATGGACAACATAAGACTAATAGGCATCAATGAGAAAGAAGGAGTCAATACAAATGATACAAAAAGAATATGGGCAGAAGTAATAGCAGAAAACTTCCCAAATGTGGGGAAACAATTTGACATTCAGGTAACTGAAGCACATAGAACTCCAAATAACATCAATCCAGTTAAAACCACACCCAGGCTTATAACGATCAAGATCTCCAAAATTCAGCACAGGAACAATATACTAAAAGCCACTAGAGCTTTTAATATATTAAAAGGTCATGTTTACAGGAAAACTCATTAGAATAATGACAGATTTCTCTTTATAAACCATCAAGTCAAGAAGAGCATGGAGCAAAGTACTTCAAGTCTTGCAAAAAAACCCAAATCCCAACCCAGACAGATATACCCTGTAAAACTCTCTTTCAAGTTCAATGGAGAAGTGAAATACTTGCTGGACAAAGAACAACTAAAGAACTTCATGATGATAAAGCCAACTCTACATAGCTTACTAAAACATATTCTAGAGATGAATCAAAATGACCACAACTCAATGAAGGAGAATGAAAAGAATCCACCAAACAGGTCAAACAGTTAAACACAGGAGAAAAAGAGCTATAGAACAGCAGGCTTTCAACTATTCTTATGTATACAGCAGCAAAATATTTCCATCAGCATATTCTACAAATGGACTTCTCCTTCACCTTATTTGTCATGATTCTGTCTTGTTCTACAGGGTGGATATCAAGGAAATAGCGGTAGCTCAGTCCCACAAGTGACACCTGGCCACCAGTAAGCATCATGGACACTGTCCATGTCCATGACATACTAGAACTTTGTGCAATATCCTGTCCCCAAACTGTTAGATGTGCTGGTCATATACTTGCCATTCCAGTATTTATGTTATGTTTTACTCTTTCTAATTCTTTACTACCATGGAAACTTTTTCTTAGTTGATATTTTTGTACATATCAACCTATACTAATACTATGCAAGTACTCTGAATTGATCACAGATTCATACATATGATACACAACACTCTGGCCTCTAAGTTGGACTCACAATTTGGTTTGAATTTTGGAATATTGTTTTGAAATATTTAATTTTTAATTAATATTTAACTAATTTTCTTAATAATGTTTAAATATGACTTTTGTTTTATGATTCATACAGTATGTTTTACTTACAATCTACTTATAAGACATGCTGGGGCCCGGCGGGATTGCTCAGTGGTCTAAAGCACATGCTTGGGAAAGCTTGGGAGGCTTCAGGGACCGCGGTTCAATCCCCAGCGCCACATGCTGCACCAGCCCTGCTCTCGAGGTGGGCTGAGCCAGCCATAAAAATGAGTGAATAAACAAACAAAGGTTCTGAAACAAGAAAAAATAAATAAATATTTTTTTTAAAAAAAGACATGCTATATTTCTTCCTAGTATTAGAAACTTAAAATATATATACATAATATATATTTTATATAAATATATATTGTAAATATACAATACATATATACACAAAAGAGATAGAATAGACATACAATTACTTTCTTTTAGTTCATTGAGAACAAAAGTTTGTACTAATGTTTAGACAAGATATCAGGTCTGCATCTTGTCCTCTGAATAACTACTATGAAGACATCAGCATACATTGTATTAATTATTGTAACCATCCTGCTAATTTGTTTTGAAACTGTTTCATTACAATTTATGTTCTTTTCTCATTAAAATGAATTTTCAAAATGTTAACAAACGTTGGCAATGATGCAGAGAAAGGGGAGCCCTAACACACTCTCA